>MNCI01033639.1:26263-137033 GCA_015680685.1 Gnetum montanum | reverse complement strand
TCTATGGTGTCTATGCAGTTCCCTACTCTCCCTTCTTCTATGCCTTGATTCCTTAGAGTGCCCTCGTCCTCGCTCTCAACTATCTCGTCGATGTTATTCACTTTGTTTTCTTTATCCTCACAATTGGTTTCCCTATGACTGCGTCCGGACACTGAAGGAGAGGGTGAAGGTGACGATGAAGGTGAAGAAGAAGGAGAACCATCGCCATGACGATGTTTTCTACCTTCTCTTTGGTGGTCTTGGCCTCGATCGTGATCACGATCAAAATGTCTACCCTTATTATGTGTTTGTATTCCTTCTTTGAACACTTCATGTTCATGGGTATCAGAACCATGGTTGTGAATAGTGGAGTGAAGGTTCTAATACACCACCTCCTAACTAGTGTTAGGAGGAGAAACATCATTTTGTGGGGAACTTGTTGGAGCAGGTTCACCATCCTCAATTTCGCTCAAAACGTGCAGAGCATCATGGGACCATTTACCCTTCAAGGATGTATGGTATCTCTCCTATTGCAAGTCCCTTTGACATTGTGCTTTTGTGGGATTATAGTCCCTTGTGTCATGATCACATGCAACATATTCTACGTATAAAAGCAACATGCATATTCGTGTGAGAGCACGAAGGAGCATGTTGGGGACTGATCGTTCTGGAGGCAACACTATGTTACCCTCCAAGTCTCTCCAATGCAGTTGTTCATCTTGGTGGAGAATAAAGGTGAAATCAGGTACATACTCATCGGGTTACCAAGTGCTACACGCATGATCAAAGCGGTCGTACTGAGTGTATTTAACTAAGGGGGTTGAAGGTTGAGAGAGGCATTAATTAACTAGGAAATCATTAAATAATAATTAATTACTAATTAGCTTAATTTGTATGCTACAAGGTTTATCATAAATTTTGTCTTTATTGCCATACACAAAATTGTGCTTAGGTACAAATTTTTTGAATAAAGATCCGTTCACTCTATGACTCCTACTACAGGCACACAGAAATAATTCTAACTCTGGAATAACTAAACTGTAAGAATCTGGCTAAGGGTCTAAGTCTAACTCCCCTGAAACAAAGGACGCCACCTCTTATTTATAGAAGATGAGGCAGGACGCGATATCACGTATGCGATATCGCATGGCGGATGTGATATTGCGTACGCGATATCACAGATACGATATCGCGTACGCAATATTGCGGCTCATCAAATGGAAAGGTGTATGTCATAGTCTCCGTTGACTATTGTACCAAATGAGCATAAGTAGCAACCATCACTAATTGTACATTTTCTACTACTACTTGGTTTGTACTACAAAATGTTGTAAATAGGTTTGTTGTGCCACATACATTAATGTTTGATAATGGAATCTTTAGGAAGTTTATGCAGCACTTGGGGGTTGAGCATAAATTAACAACACCTTATCATCCCCAAGGCAATGGTCAAACTAAGGTTAGAAATAAGAAAATCACTAAGATCTTAACAAGAATAGTTAGGAAATATAGGAGAGACTAGAGCATAAAACTCAACGATGCTTTCTAGGTCTACTACTCAACATTGAAACTCCCTATAGGCTACTCTCCCTATGAGCTAGTGTATGAAAAATTGCCAACTCTTCCTATTCAATTTGAGCTCTGTACACTTTCAATAGCCTATGATCTTGACCTTAACTTAAGTCTAGCACAAAAAGAAAGATTAATGAATCTCAACTTGCTAGAAAAAAATTGATTAGTGGCCCTATCATCTAGCGAGTTGCACAAGGCATTCAATAAAAAGTGCCATGACCTTAGAATTAGAAAAGTCAAATTTTAACAAGAAGATAAGGTCCTCTACTAGAACCCCACACATGTACCTCAACAAACTAAGTTTCAAACATTGTGGAAAGGACCTTATATCATTTATGAAACTTTTTCTTCTAGGGCCATGTTGATCTACAAACCTGAGAGCCTGAATAAGAAATAGTTGGTTAACATCCAATAGATAAAGCCTTTCCATAAGCTTAAGCAAGCCAGTGCAACAAATTCCTCATCAGATGGACAACCATGCTCAATCTTCTAGATCTCCTCCTTTTAACTTAGTTGTGGGAAAGATGGCCATCCTTGCTAACCATATATATACATGGCTCCTCAGTTTTTCTATTTTTTGTTTTACATATTTTTGTTTTTGCAAATTATTTATTTTATACCTTTTTGATTTTAAAAAATTTTTCCTATCTTATCCCATTTTTTGTTTTACACCATCATTAGTACATTTAATTTTTTTTTTAATATTTTACACTTTCTTATATATTTTACCTTATTTTAGTGTGATTTTCTAATTTCTGTTAATAATATACCTAATTGCCAATTGGGTATAGTGTGGTTTGTTTAATGTGGGCATGTGCTATCTAGTTATTTGATTGTTGGTGTCTAGATTCTAGCTATGAATTTTGTTACTGATAATTAGGAGATGGTTTCTTTTTCGTGAGATAGGCAGTGAGACCATGACATCCACCCATTCACAGACTCTATGGTTTTCTTTGTTCTAGTAGTATGAGCTTCCTTTTTCATTAATAAAACTTTAACAAACTTACCTTGGTAGTTTCTAGACTTGGAAAGGATTTAAAGGTTTGAATAGGGTGTGACATCAAGGGTACTTAGTACTCTTTATGCCTTTCTACTTACTTAGGTGCATGTGTGTTTTTAAGGATTTCTTACTATTTTGTGTTGATCAATAACATGAAGTTGAATAAGTCTTTACATCGTGTGGTTCCCATTTCAAAAAAAATGATGGGAATTCAAAGCATACCTCTTAGACAAAATAAATAGGCTACAAGCACTGGTTATGGGACTAGAAAGATATGTTACCCATCCCTAAAGATCCCCTCTAACTAAGGCCCTTTTTCACTTCTTGCTTTGCTTTTCTTCTTAAAATAAGGAATGGTGGTTATTCTATGGGAGCACTCTTATGTCTTAAGGGAGCGGACCATTCTTAGAGTGGCGATGCAAAGTCACTGAAATTGGTTGTTTTTGATTTGGACTAAGGATGGATCTTCTTAGGTCATTGAAACACAAATCGATAAGGGACTTCATGACCTTAATTGGAAACTCCATTCCACTTTCTCTCTCATCTATATATGCTTTTCATGCCTCACCTCACTACCGGTATTCATGTTCTTGTTGAATGTCTTGGTTTGATGTGTCAAAATTCTTAGATAGTTTCTTTTGAGTTTTCATACTTAACTTTTCATAATCATTAATTGCCCATGGGACCCATGGACTCCTTGGTTTGAGGTTATGTATGGGGAACAAGAGGCATGTGCCTTCTTTTGGAAGGACCCACTTGCATACCTTTTGGTTGGGTTAGTTAAGTTCTTTACCCTTAGACATTCTTACAATCAAATTCTTTTGCATGCCCCATCAATGACATCCA
Organism: Gnetum montanum; assembly: GCA_015680685.1. Taxonomy (NCBI): domain Eukaryota; kingdom Viridiplantae; phylum Streptophyta; class Gnetopsida; order Gnetales; family Gnetaceae; genus Gnetum; species Gnetum montanum. The sequence continues at coordinate 133,636 of MNCI01033639.1, read as the reverse complement.
ATTGTGTGCATCTTCACAAAGGTTTTTCAATGAAATCCTTTCTTTTTGTTGTGAATTCTTTACACCTCTTTAAGCATTTCATTGCATTTAGGCTTTTCAGAATTTAATAATGGACCATTTATCCATTTTACCTTATTTTTTAGTCTTCCCGCTAACACTATTAAAGGAATCAATCCACCATAATCACAGCCTAGCCAAGTGTAACTAATAATGAGACAAGGTATCTAAAGGCTATACGTTACACATTGCACACTAATCCACAATTTTGTTGTGATTGTAATGGAAGGCATGGACTAGAAGTGGTACTATCTTCACCAAAGGATAAGCAATAGCACCATGCAATGAGGACCTTCATGATGATTGAATCTTCTCCCTCACTCTTCAACTATCAGAGGAGTTGGTTGTCAATTTTTGCTAAGGTGTTTAATTATATTGTCATGAACATCCAATTTTACAAAAGATTGTAAATCTATATACTTGGGCACTTAAAGTCTATCTATTTCATTTGAGTCAGTTTACATGTAAGTCAATAATCCCATACATTCCCAATATTTTGGAAGAGACTTATTCCTCCTTTTATTTACTCAAGGAAGAGTCTTCATTCGATATCGGAGCCTTGATATTAGATACCCAATATTGAGGCCTAAGAAGCGATGCCAAATATCCAATATCATGGAATGTGTGTCAGCCTATAAATATAGCACTTGGGCACATAGTTTAGACATAAGTTTTGTCGTAGCAGAGCAGAGCTCTTGTAGTTTCTTTTCTCCAGAGTTAGAATATTTTCCAAAGTGCTTATAGCAAGATTCATTGAGTGTACAAATCTTTATTCAAGCAATGTTATACCTAAGCATGGTAGTGTGTGCGATAATAAAGACAAGCTTTTTAATAAACCTTGTAACACCTTGGCTAGATTAAATATTTTATTTATGCATTTAATGTTTTATGCAAATTTATTTAATTCTTCTAAGTAATTAAACTAAATTAAGCTAAGTTAAATAGAAATTAATTAAGCACATAAGTACAATCACTTTGAGCATGCACATGATGCTTGGTAATCCCAGCAATGGTTAATGTTTAGTAAACTAGCAGTGTTATACGTGTTTAGGATATGCATGGAAAGTGAGACCGAATGCTTATGTTAGGATAGTTAGTAATTAATTAGTAATTAGATTAGTTAAATTGGTTCATAAATTGAGTTTCAACTTGTTATTAATCATAGATGAATAAAATATAAAATAATAAAAATCATGTGCCTCAATTACAATTAACCATACAACTAAGCTCTACAAATGTAGTTGGGAAGATAATNTAACCATACAACTAAGCTCTACAAATGTAGTTGGGAAGATAATGATCATCATGATTAGATTTCACATCCTGGAACTAGTGTACTTAGGAACTTAAGGTCTGTGAAATTTGACCAAATCACACATGAACGCTTGTGATTCATATGGTTGAGTGTAGGGGTACTCACTACTCATCAATTCCATTCTTTTTGTCATCATTACTTTAGTCCATTTATCATCTTAATGCCTATTGTCATGTTTGATTAATGTGTCCATTTTGATATGTCTTAATTCTTTGGTGGGTTCTTGGGTTATTCAATTTTTTAGCAATCCATGACCATTAAGTACCCTTGGGGCCTATGGACTCCTTAGTATGATGGCATGCAAGGGCATGAGCTTATGGGAAGGATCCACTTGCATACTCCTTGGCCAAGATGATTAAATTTCCTATCCATTAATCATTTTTCTCTCAAATCAAATGTTTTCCACCACGAAACATCAAGTTTTGCATTCCTTGGCATTCAATATTCATCCAAATCTCTTTTTCCAACATATTCTAAGTCCTCATTAATGATTTGTCCTTAATCTAGGCTTTTCTAGCTTCCTCTAGATTCCAATTTTATTGCAAAACTCTTTTTCCATACTTAGTTTTAATGTGTGAAAATTTTTATCTATGGCTACGTTGATGCATTCTTGTCAACACAAGTTGATATGTCAACACATCCCCCTTGACACATTCTCATCAATGTAAGGGAAAAATAGTAGAAATACATGTCAATACTTAGTCAAATTTTCACATTTGCCTCATAACGTAAGGAGAGTTTTTGTAATTTTTAAAGCCTTGAGCCTTCCCAAAGCCATGACTTTCTAACCACTTATCTAAATCAACTCGTTCTTCAACCTTTGAGCTAATGTAGGTGAGCTTTACATTGTGGGGGCCACAAACCTATGGTTTATGATGGAAAAATTTTTCAAACTCCCCAAGGTTTAACTAATAAAATATTATTAAAATTACCAATCTATACTAGGTTAAACCTCATCAACAAACTTGGGTAGCTAAATAGATAAAATAATAATAAAATAAATAATTTTCCATGATCACAACCAACCTAAGTGTAACTTACCCAAATAAGAAAGCTATCAAAGGTATGAAAATCTACACATAAAACACTAATCCTAGGTTATGTTGTGATCATAGATAGCACCAAAGAGACCATAGGGTAAGGGACCATCCTAACTAAAGGAGAAGTGGCCGAGAGGAGGAAGGGGCCAGTAGCCACAACAACCTAAGAAGATGAAGCAAAAACACAAGCAACGAGGGCATTGAGAGGAGATTCTTAAACTTTGTGTTGACACCTCTACAATAATCCATATGCACTTTGCATTTTTTGCAGGTTATCTAAAGAGGTTTGTGGAGTTTCTAATGGTATATAGGAATGGACAATGGGTTTCCCAAGACCCAAGCCAACTTTCTAGGCCTTGGATAAAACATATTTATCCAATAGTGTAGGCCCAGAATCCATGAAAGGGGATGGATGAAACATTATCCATCATTGCTAAGAATCTTGATGTTAGGTAGTACGAGTCTCCTAAAAGTACTGATGATGTTGAGCCCCTCTCATTTCTTGCTAGTGTTTAGGATGTTAGACAACAGTGCATAGAGGCTGAAGGGGTAGGTAGAGAAAAACTTAAGAGGCCTATGGAGGAGGCACCCCTAGCATTAGATCAACCTACCCCGAAGAAGCTTAAGTTTAAGCTTAAGTCATCACAGTAGATAGTCATAGGTATGCTTTGTTTAACTTTGGCTATTTCACATTTTAAAATTTTGTGGCTACTTTATGGTCTAATGTATTAATTGGTTCTCTATGTGCTATGATTGTAGATAAACATCATGTTATAGCAACCCAAGCTACTGTGGAGGTAAAACAAAGATGTGCAAAAGAGGCACTCCTAAAGCAACCCATGGTTGAAGGACTCACTGATGCAAGTATGGACGATTTAGATGACTTTTTTTGGTGAGGTGATACCAAGTACCTCTCCCATCATCATCCCAAAGAAGAAGGAGGAGGAGGAGCTAGGTATGCTTATGCCTCACTATTTTTGTCATATCTTATTAGTTATACTTGGTTGTCATCCTAATCTTTTGATGATTGTTATGCTAGTTCCTAAGCCACCAACGCAAGCTCCCATCCCTAAGTTTCATGTGAAACCATAGGTAGAGACTCCAAAAAAAGTGGAGCTCCTACATGAGATGGCTAAGGACATCATTGGTCAATTACATAAGGTTGCACTTAAGATAAGTAAGGATTTTGTTTTACGTTCTTTGGTCGTAGGCTTTGTTTGCATTATGGCTATTTAAGATTGTATCTTATGGTTGTATTTTATGCTTCATGTAGTACCATTCGTGGAGTGGGACTCGAGTAGAGACATGGAGGTAGACTCCTTACCTAGACTTCCCCTTGAAATTTCTAGTGTACCTCTGAAGTTGTATGACATTGCCACTAATTTAGTAATGTCGTGCACAAAAGCTTCATGGGAGCTAGAGGGGTTCAATGAATCCCTATGGGAAGAAGTTGTGGCCTTAAGGGAAAAGGTTCAAAGGCAAGAGGATATGATTAGGGATCTCTGAGATCGTAAAGCCTTTGTGGAAGCCTAAGTGGCTAACTTAGGGGAGTTCTAGACCAAGGGGATCACCTAGACCTACTATTGGCATGTTGTTTAGGATAAAGTAGTGGTCTTATGGGAGATGGTGAAGTAATGTAGGTAGATGGACCTCATCTTCCAAAAGGTTAAGGACTAGAAGGATTACTATGCTTAGGTCCAGGAGTGGGGCAAGACACAAAAGGTCCACAAGCGTCAGTATAAGGTCGATCATGGGGCTTACCTGAAATGGCTTAAGGAAGAGTCAATTGAATGACATAAGAGAGAGTTGTTCATTCAAGGGATCCAAGAAAATAGTGCTTATCAACTCTTTGAAAGCATTCTCAAGGTGGAGCAATCCCCTACTCTTTAGATCACTACCATTGCAAGTGAGATTGCTACAATTGTTGTTACTCATGAGCCTCCTACTTGGACTCCTATAGATAGATCCAACATTCTTTTTGGTGTTGATCTTGGAGATGTTGATTGGGTCAACATGATGGAGGACTAGATCCTCCATTTTTTGGAGGAAGGCCTTCCCCATCTATCCACAGAAGTGATGGAGCCATACTCTCCTCAGGTTTGATCTATTTTATGTTTCAATTTTTGTTTTAAGTCATGATCTTGGCTATGGGTTACTAACTAGCTATATGTTGTTGCATTTTAGGCTTCAAGAGACATTGGCAGCCCCAGCAGTGAGGGTGGGAATGACCCTTCACTTCCTTCTCTAGATGCCACTTAGCAACCTCCTTTAGTTTATCTTGTTTTTATTTTTACATTGATGGCTATGGTTAGCCAAGACCATGTTACAAATGGCTATTCTTTAGCATCATTGACACACATTGTGGTTATGGCTATATGTTATGAACATTTTAATTTTAAATTTGAATATTGATTTTATTTTGGCTATATGCTGCATCTATAGTGATAAACATTGTAAATGGCTATATTGATCTTTTTTGGTTGCAACATTAAATCGATGTGAGAATAGGCTAAACAAAAGGAGATATAAAAAGGAATGTTTGCAAGTTTTAGGCCATCACGAGCACAGGTTATATTGTGCAATTGTGGCTACATTGCTAGTTTAATGTCTTAGAGGATGAGAACACTAGTTTAAGGTCATAACATATTGTAGTGCTAGTTTTAGGCCTTAACAGGCCATGGTGCCAGTTTTATGTCTTAGTAGACAGTGTCTAAAAGAGACACTTTTTTAATGTTTTAAAAAATAGAGAAAGGTTGTAGCAAATAAGTAACAATGCAAATAAATTTAGGCTACATGCATTAGGCTATGTGCATAAGGCGTAAAACAACAATTGCATATATAATAAATTGTAAATGAAAAGTAAGGCTACAAGGTTATCATTGTATCCGGTAATAGAGGCATGGGAAGGTTAAGGTAAACTTCACTTGTGCAGATTCTTCCTAATCTTTGCAAAATTAGGGATTGAGTAAGGCCTACTCTGCACAAGCTTGTATTTGCCATCTCCTTTGCTTAAAAGGTCAAAAGGAAGTTCATACCATAACATATTGCATTGCTTCTCATTGTCATTGTTGGTTATTTTGGGTTTTTACTCTTCATGGCTAGGAGCTTCTTCTTGAAGCTCCACTTCAAACGCTTGTTCTATGTTCACATTGTTGACAACTAGGGGAGCCATGTTATCACCATGAATGATGATTTCTCCTTCCTCATGAAGAAGGTGAATTTCTTAGTGGATGGGCAAGGAGACAACTCATAAATAAGCCAACCAAGATATTCCCAGGATCATGTTGAACCCTGATGTCTCTTCCACCACCAAGAAGTTTGTAGTTGTAGGGAATTGTTCTTTGGCTACAAAATCCAAGGACTTAAGAGCTGTGGTAGTTGTAGGTTGTACTTACTCAGTTAAGCCTAAGCATTCAATGAAGGTGCATGGGATGACATTGGTTGCTGCTTCATCATCAACATGCACCTGATATATTTTAAATTGTCCTATGTGTATGGTTATGAATAGAGGGGCTATAGTCACCTTGCCATTCTGGGGATTAACCTTAATTTATCTATCGCAAAATGTTAATGATGTTGACTTCCCCTCCCCTAGTGAGGGAGGAATCATCACTGCATGGGTGGCTTCCTCATTAGTGGGAATATCCTCACTAATGGGTATGGAGGACAACATGTTGGCTAACATCTCATGATCTATTGTGGAAGTCATGATCAGGTCATATAAGCTTAAGGTTATATTTTTCTGCTTCAAAAATTTCTTGACTTGGTCCATTGTAGTGAAGAAGTTTCTACCGTTGGCCGTGGGCTTGTCATCTCAGTTGTGCTTTGCTTCATGCGTCCCAAAATGTGAATTTTAGCTTTAGGTTGTGGCTGTTGTGGCTCTTTTCTGTTGTTTGCGAGGTTTGTACATAAGGCTGTGGAATCTATTGTGAGGCTTGTGGCCTTGTTATGGATTGCATGACAAAAGAAAAAGGTTACGCTATGATTGTGGCTTGTGGGCCAAATAAAGAAAAAGATGTTTGTGCTAGCACTTGAGACACAAACGGGACAAATGTGGTGTGTGACCCTTGTGTTGCTGGGGGTCTCATGGTGGATCCCATGTGAGTAGTTAAAGGATTTACAATGGTAACAACCATCGTTGATGGTTTTGTATATCATGGTTGTGTTGCAAATGTCATTAATCTATTATAGTATGTTGTTTGTGGCATTGACTAAGTGTGATGTGTTGCTACAATTGGCGTGGGATTTGTTGTAGCAAGGTGTAGAGGATTGGATGATGGTGGCACCATGCCCATGGAGAAAACAAAGGCATTAGGGGAAGGGTTTGTGACATTGGGGGATGTTTGTTGGAACAACCCTCCAAGGGTGTTTTTAGGCTTAGATTCTACCCTAAATTCATCCTCCTCTTCCTATTGTTCCCTAAAAGTAGGCTGGCCATCTTTCTCTTCTGCAGCAATCAACTAGGCTAGAACACTAGAATAGATGTCATTAAGAGGAATTTCTTCATATGGAGAAGGGATGTACTCTTTCCCACCCTTGTGTATGAGATCAAATTCCCTCTTGGCTTTAGCTTCAATTCAGGGAATTAACATGCCTACCTATATTTTGGCACAAATGAAGTTATAGCAATCTTTATTAATGGTTGCAAAATCAAGAATCTCCCCTATGACTCTTAAAGATCGCATTCACTCAATGACTATAATTTGGTGGATTTTTGGAAAGACATGACTATAATGTTGAGAATTGCTCAAGAATAGGTTGTAAATGTTAAGATAGGAGTAAATTCCAGTGAATGGAATTCAAAAAAATTTAGAGAAAATGAAAATGGTAAAAAATGATAAACTTACTATAATTAGTAAGTGGGGATAATGGAGGTTTGCCCCTTTACCAGAAATAGAATATTAACAATGTTGGCTTTAAACCTCTCCCAAGTTGGCTTTCCAAGTGCCTCTATGCTGGGTATGGTAGGGGGAAAAGGAGGGGGGTGAGATAATGGAAATATCACACCTTCCTATTCCAATGTTGGAGAGAGGGGGAAAAGTTTGAAGACCAAAATGAAAAGTTAGCAATTTCCAAAGATGGTTTTGGTAGGTTTCCAAATTTCACCAAAAAGAAGGGAAAAGTAGGCTTGGTTGGTATGGAAACCAACATTGGTTTAGTGAAAAAGATTATGTGAACAAAAAATTAAATGTTTATCAAGGCTTCCACGCTAGCTTTGCACTAGGAATTCACAATAGATGTTTTGAAATTCCAACACCCAAACCACCTACAGTTTCCACATNCTGGGGGGGGGGGGGGGGGGGGGGGGGGGGGGGGGGGGGGGGGGTGGAGGAGAGAGGAAAAAGGTTGAAAACCAAAGTGGAAAGTTAGTATTTTTCGACTAAAACTAGTTCTAGGTAGTTTCTAATCCTCTCAACTTGGAAGGGAAAGGTCAACTCACGGATGAGTTGAACCACCCACATTTAAAAGCTAAAAAATAAATAAACTTTTAACAACAAAAACAATTGGGGGTTTGGGCGCGGGGAGATGGGTGGTGGGGGACCAACATTCATTTTTCAAGGGTTTTGGCTGCAAAAAATGAAGGAAGATCTTGCAAATGGCTATGAAAATAATAGATCTGGCTATAGAATTTAGGCAAAGGCCCTCCTTCTAGTGCCAAGAAAAATTGTTGCAACTAAAAACCTTGATTGTTAGAATGAGAAAACCAAGGATCCTTAGTGCAAGCAGTTCCCCAACCCTGAACCCCCAAGGCCTTCATGATAAAAATGGGATTCGGGGTGCCTTGGCTGGTTTGGCATATCATCTAGGGACTTAGGAGATGTAAAATATGGAAATATAAATAGATCTGAATAATGCATAGATAATAAATTTAATTTTATTGAACACAAAATTCAAAATTTAAAACATTATTGAAAAAAGAATAAAGAATAAGAGAGAGAAATGTGTGCAAATGGTGCCTAGATGAGCAAAAGGGGGTTCACTTATGCAAGAGTTCAAAGCTTGTTGAAGCTGAGATGATCTGCTCCATGATCCAGGTGCTAAGCCACTCTTAATGATATGAAACCTTCTTTTGTTGCCACAACCTTGGATCTGCCAATTGGGTCACTACTAGGGGATGGGAAAGGTGGAATATTTGGATGTCAAGTTGCTCCATGCTGGGTTTGGAATCTGAGAGGTGTAGTGTTAACACCCAAAATCCACCAAATCTCAAGGCTTCATTGCTTCCACGCTAAGGTTTAAAAGAATGCAAGTGTGGAAACTTGCAAGAGCTCTTAAATGCCTGAAAATGCCCCAAGTGTAGAATTGTATGTATGCAAATTGCTTGTGAGTGTTGAATCTTGGCAAAAATTGCTAAAGTCTATTAAAAAATTGGGAACCTCTCAATGGTGTTGGAGGCTGGCTTTTATAGGGTCTTTGGGCCATGAATGGTGCTACAAATTGGCTGTAAATGGGCTGCAAATTTTGATGTAATTTTGCTACAAATTGGCTGCCAAAATTAAGTGAAATGGGTGCGCCCAAATTTGGGGGGTTACTAAACATAGTAAGTGCTTCCCCCCATGGTCATTCCATTTACTAAAAATAGTAACCATGGCACCCCTTCCATGCTAAGCTCTCCACCATGCTTGTTGAAGTGGTTGGTCAACGTTGAAGTGTATAATTTGACGAATTTTGCTTCTTGTGGCTTCCATGCTAGGGGATTGAATTTTCTACACTAGGGAGGAAACTTTCCAGGATAGGGGAAAAGTTTCCAAGCTAGGGGAAAACTTTCACATTAGGGGGGAACTTTCCAAGCTGAGGGGGGAAAGTTTCCAAATTGTGCATTTGGTCTCCACGTTGTAGGGGGGAAAGTCTCCAAACCCCTCACCCTTCCACATTGGGGGTAAGTGAGATCTACCTCCCTTGCAAGTGTTTCTAGCATAGAAAAATGCATATTCCCCCATAAAACCCATTAAATTACCTTTTTTAGCATTCCAAAAAGCATTTTTGACCCTCCTAAGCCCAAATATAGACACTAGGTAACTTTTTTCACTTGGGGAATGAGGCTTTGACCACTTATGAGGCATTTTCAACCCCAAAAGTATAAAGTATGTGAAATTGCCCATTGTGGGTTATAATTTTCACATTTACAATGAAGTTTTGCCTTCGGTTTCATGGGATGAAAGCTACATGATGGAGATTGGTTATAACATGCAAAATTTTGTGGTGTTTCATATATATGCATGAAATTATTATAAAATATCATTTGAAAAAAGAACCCATGAGGCCCTTGCAAGATAATTTATGGCAAGACCTCTATATCCTCCTACATTTAGACACAAATCCATGTAACTATAGTAGGGATCCCAAAAGAGGTGTACAGATCAATCATCAAAAGTTCCCCAAAGATATCAATTCAATTGAGAGTCTATGAAGGTGCATTTACATAGCTAACTACGTCTTTATCCAAATCTTATTATCCAACTCTTTCTATGATGGCAAGTGCATAGGAACTCATTTTTTGATTTGCATGATGAGCTAGCCAACCTTCCAGGCCGCTACTTTCATATCTTTTTCCTCCACAAGAATTAACAGCACTACATTCCCCTGCAGAAGATTGATATATACCATGACCCTTGACTAGGCCTTAGCAACCCATGCTTGTAACTTCTTGAGGATTAAGAACCCTACCATTGAAGGTGATGATAAGTAAGCATCTATCAAAAACATTGTTGTTGTGCCTCAAGCGTCTTTTACAAGAAAAAAACTTAGGGCCATTTAGACTCTTGAAGTTAGAAAAATCCTCTTCTTTGTGGCCCTCCTCTTGGTTTTGCTTAAATTAGGATTTTCCTCAAAGCCCATTCACAAATAAAATATAATTCAAGACCAAATCTTAGTCATCACTTGCATTGCTCAATTCACCCTTCAAACTGAGAAGAAAAGAACTTACAAAATTAAAACAAAATAGCCAATTGATGCCTTTAGTAAAGTGTACTATAACCTGACCTACCCTAGACCTGCTCGTTATCGTGATTCTTCTAATACCCATATACCGCGCCACCAAAGCCCTTTCACACCCCGAGGTATCTCGTCCGGATCTCCCACAGCTTTCCTACCACAGCTTTCCTACCAACAAAGCTTTAATTGCCCCCCGTTTTAATTGCAAGACAACGTATTAAATTTGTTTTTAACAGTAAATTCATCCGTTTGCAGACAATCGTCGGGGAAATTCACACATTCGCGCATCCTCTAAGAACATTAAAAAGCCATCGTACAGGTTATTAGAGTTGGAGGCAGTAATGATCATCCAGGCGGGGTGAGTCCAGCCGTTGCAGAGTTGTCTGCTGTATGTTTTGATGTTGGATTGAACGTAGTAGGCCCTACTGCCGTGCATTCCGTCCCCTCCATCCTGAACTCTGCAATTCGATTGGCGTATCCATTCTTGCTCCCCCTGCGCTGAAGTGCAGCAACATCAAATTCGTTATCCTTTGGCTTTTCACTTAAGATCGCCGGGTAAGCCCATAACGCAGTTATGGGCAAAATTTGCACAATGCTGCATTTAGCCTCACCTGCTGCTGCACCTTTTGCCAAATCCTCGTTTACATGCTTTTCATTATACCAATTCAATGCTTCACAATTTTCCGAATTCCAAGTAGTGTCACTGAATTGTAGTTCAACAAGGAAAAGCAATCAATGGTCTGGAACGGGAAGAATTCAATGCAGAAGAACTGAAATGGCGACGGAGACTGAAAATCATGAAGCTTCTGAGCTATCATGGTTTCGCCCAGATTTTCTGGCCTCTTTCATGAAAAGAGAGAGTGATGAACAGCACCCGAGCATTCCGTTGGCAAATCCAAGACCAGAAGATGTCAGGAACTTGTTGGGTGGTGCACTTTTTCTGCCCCTGTTCGAATGGATGAAGGAATTTGGACCTGTTTACAGACTGGCGGCAGGAGCCGTTAACTTTGTAGTGATCAGCGATCCTGAAGCTGCTAAGCATGTGCTCAGAAACTATGGCAAGTATGCCAAAGGGCTCGTGTCTGAAGTGTCTCAGTTTCTGTTTGGCTCAGGTTTTGCTACTGCTGAGGGCGAGCTATGGATGGTACGCTTTATTGTTTTCTCTGGTTTAGGACAGTTTAGAAAACATCCCTAGAGTATCAACATTCAGCATATTTGCATTGGTTTTGTCCTTCTGTACTTCAACTTTTATGACTTTAGTAGATTAATTATTTTTAGCCATGACAGTACCTACGTTTCTTTGTTTTGGGTCACCTTATGTATACCTATTGCAGGAACTTTTATTGCGTCTCTTCTGGTCTTCACCATTGATTTAATCCTTGCGTGATTCAAGAAGCTTTTATTTACATTCTCTTATCATTTTCTTCAGTGATTTCTTTTTAGCTGACGTAACTCGGCATTTGTTAAATTAAGTAATTTTTTCCTTTTCAGCCAATTTCTAGTTGTACGCAAGGGCCATACCGTGAGTCTAAATATTGCTCGGTCTTAACCTTATAAGGAGTCATTCTTGTAATGCAAAGTGAAATATAGAGAGACGGAATGGTATCAAAATGGTTCTGTTAACCGAAAATTTTAATATACAACTTTAACATTTCTGGAATACATGCATGTTACGGGATCAGAGGAAGTTCAATGCCAGCTTCGCATTGTGCAACAGGTTGTCAAATCTAACTCCATTGGATAACTACATGACATCATCATCATTTTTGCGAAGACATTTCTGTGTCTGAACACTGTACCCTGGTGCTATTGTGGAGCCAGGTCAGAACTAAACTAATAACATTTGACATTTACCACATGAGGCCAGGATTTAATGAATCTATTAGAAAATGCAGAGGTGGGTGATGCTAATGATTTCTGCCTGACTGTTTGAGATATGTATGGAGAATATTTGGGTCGTAGACTCTAGAGGTGGCTGCGTAATTCATGTTCAAAGATTTAAGCAGCCTTGATATCAAATGCACAGAGAGATGACATGTGAATAGGCCTCTTCAATCTCAGAATGCAGGCCGGCAGGCATGGAAGAGATCTGTTCAGCCAAATTATAAAAAATATATTTTAAATATATATAGTATATATAGTTAAGCTAGTATATAATGCAGAACACTACTTAAGATAATTATAATGGTAGGAAGATGATGGTATTATCCGCAAGGAGGATAAGACACCCAATTCTTTCACTTAGTACTTGGGTATCTCAATAAATAACATGTTGTCCTGGTCCCTTTCCTTTAATGGTTTACATCAGGGGTATGTTAGTCTTCTGATTTGTTTGTTTGGTAGGTTTTCCACAATAGAAACAATGCCCAAACCTTTGGTTCCATGCAGAAAGTTCTGTGATTCTGCTTGTATCTAGATAGCTTAGCTAGCTTAATTACATTATAATTCTGTGTGTTTTGTATGAAGCAATGCTAACCTGCAAATATGAAACAATTTGTGCTCACACTAAACACCCTACTATGTGTTTGGGACAATATCCTTCGGGGTGCAACATTGAATGTTTATTTATGTTGTCAATTTCTGGTAGATATATGACAACGTGTTCGGTTACCTAAAACTGGGCCTTCCTATTACCATTCTCGTATTTATCATTTTAGTCCCATATCCAACTGTACTTACATTTAAATGAACACTGAACTCCTCCTTCATATATGCAAACTAATATAGGTATATATATGTTTTAGACTGAAACATATCTTGGATATCAAGGAAAACTGTTTTGAAATTCTTTGTTTGGTAAAAGGATGAGACCATACTAGTTTCAAGTTTTTACTAGATTCATCATTGATGGTTCAAAAGATGATTAAAATGAGAAATAAACAATTCTACTTGAGCGATATTGATCCACATCCACATGCATCGCAGTAAAAATTGATGGCTTTTTTTTTTTTTCTGTTACATTCATTCCGTCCCACTCCGCCTTTGTTAGAAGTCATTTTTCAAGGGAAACTTTCCAGGGATGGTAAATAGTATAAATCAGTCCTAATATGAGAGAGGAGGTGAGGGGTAGCTGTCTGGTCACAGGAAGATTTGATTTTTTGTAAAGGGAGAAGATCCCCTTGACCAAAATACAGATATATATAATAAATATACAACTAATCTAGTTGTAAAACCTTTTGTGAGTTGAATTCAATTATGTTTATAAATTTTTATTAATTATATTTGCTATCATGATTTTTGCAGGTACGGCGCAAGGCAGTTCTACCATCACTCCATAAAAAGTATCTTTCAGTAATGGTGAACAATGTCTTTTACCGCTGTGCTGATCGGCTTGCTGAGAAATTAAAGGCTGAGGCACAGATGGGGGTGCCTGTTAACATGGAGCAGAAATTCTCTCAGTTAACTTTAGATGTCATTGGTTTAGCATTGTTTAATTACAACTTTGACTCACTGACTTCAGATAGTGAACTTATCACTGCTGTTTACACTGCTCTGAAAGAAACTGAGTATAGAACAACAGATATTTTTCCATATTGGAAGGTAGGTATGCACACTGTTAGTTAATCACATTACTGTTTATTTGTTTTCTTTGAAATATAATAAAATATTTTGAAAACATTTTCCATTCACAAATTATATGTACTCTTTAAAGATTAAACCAGAGCAGATATAGGAATTACGAAATGACAATCAAGAGTATGTGAAATTTTGGTCGTATTGTTTTTTTTTTTTTTAACATTTTTTGATATTGTGGATGAGCCTTGATATGATTGTTATAGCATTTGTGTTATTAACATAATTCAAAGGTTCAACTACACACATGCTACTTAGAGGCATGACAAAGATGCATGCTTAGATTGGTGTTAAGTAGAGGGATTTTCATAGACACAATTGCTCACCTACCTTAATGTGCTGTTCCAAATGGATCTCCCTTGCAGTTGTAAATTTCTTTGTTCATGTGTATGACTAACCTAAGTAGCAGAACTTTATGTTATATACTATGTTATCTTGGGATTTCCTACCCCACAGGGGAGGTTTGTTCAATATTAGTTGTAAGGATGAAAATCTAAAAAGGTATCACAAAACCATTGGGCTTTTTCTTTACACTCTTTCTTTGTTGACCTAATTGGGCTTTTCGTAGATATAATTATTCACCTACCTTAATGTGTTTTTCCAAATTGATCTCCCTTGCAGTTGCAAATTTCTCTATTCATTTATATGAGAGATCTAATTAGCGGAACTTTATGTTATAGGCTACATTATCTTGGATTTCCTACTCCAAAGGGGAGGTTTTTCAAGATTGGTTATAAGGATGAAAACTTAGAAAAACATCCCAAAACCATTCAGCTTTCTCTTTAGACTCTCTCTTTGTTGATCTCATATACTTTGAATTCCCTCCACCCACCTCTTTGGAAATTTCACCTTGATATCCTTAGTATTTGTAGTTCCACTAAAATTTTACTCTATGCATTCACTTTACTCCAACCAATTTTTAGTCCTTTTGGATTTTTTAGCAACTGGCAAATCTCAGATCTATATTGGCTGGGTTACAATAACAATTCATAATACAAAATTTAGATACATTTTCTAAAGAATAATAAATATAATTCATAATGCTACATATATCGTGGTATGAATCATAACATAGAATAGAATTAGTCCAGGAAAGATATTCATCACATAGAATAGAATTAGTCCAGGAAAGATATTCATCATTGATTTGATTTTTCATTGAAAACTTCTTCTATAATGTGCTAGGTCTTGCCACAATATTAAGTCTTTGTTTACCTTTATTCTAGGCGACACTACTTATGTTTAAAAAGACACATGTATCTTTCTTCCCATAATATATACCAAGTACACTATGGTAAAGTTTATCAAACTTTATCTTTATCTTTATTCAGTTCTCTTTGGTGCCATGCCTTTATGAATTAAGCTATATTCTTTGAAAATGGCTAACTATGTTCAAAGGCCCGTTGAAAATGTTGCCATCATGACATTACAAAAATGTTGCCATCATGACATTACAAAAATAGATGATTTAGTGTCTCTAGTACTTATGAGAAAAATGTGCAATTATTATTTTGTATAATACCTTGGTTGCAACGGTAATCCTTGGTTGACAGTCTTCCCATGATAGCTTTAACTATAAATAACCTTAGATGAGGGGTGTAAATCTTATTAATAAAAGAAATATGAAATATAACCTGTTGTATCTCCCTTAATGTTTGATAACCATTTTTTAATTGATAGATAGATGTTCTGTTCCACTTTCAAACATTGTTTTGGAACGAGGTATATTGGGAAATCAAGGTTTTATAGCTTGAAGACCTTTTCAAATTGAGCAAGGATTTCTAATAATGGGAGAAAACAGAAAACTATATCCTCCCTACTAACATTTTATCCTCCTCACCTACCCATGACTTGTTTGTTTTACAAATATGCCATGCAATTTTGCCTTAAAGGAGAGTATTAATGTTCTCAAGAAGTTGCAGGTTGCATCCCCCACTTGTCCATGGTTGGCAAATTTGATCCTATCCAAAATAGTGAAGAGGCTTCTTTAAGTGAGTAGACTATAAGAAAGTCCTTTTTTTTTGCTATCTCTTCAAGAATTTCTTTTGGGCACTTAAAATAAGGAAGATAGACAAGGGCGAAGCTTGCAAAGTATATCTGATAACTTGTAGGTGATCTGCCTATGACAGGAGCTTAGACTTCTACCCATATAATCCTTTACCCACCTTCTGACAAATACATGACTATAAATTTTTTGTCATGTGATCCACAAAAAATAGACATACCTAGATAAATTGTAGGAAAAGTTTCAATTTGACACCCCCATAATTGATTGTATTCTTGGAAAATTATTTATTCAAAGATTAAAAAGCTAACTCTTGGATAAATATATATCACATGCAAAGTTGTCCTTGTAATTTTCTTTATTTATTTTTCAAAAAAAGAAGTCAAGAACATAGATTATGTAGTTGATCTTCCTAGCAAACATCCAAATTGATTTTCAAATACTGTTAATTATTATCTCAATTGTTTCTTGAATACACTTATGCATGACTTCAAGTATGGCTCATATGCTTGGTTCTTCTATTGTTGGGACAATTTTGAACATCTCACTGATTCTTTTAGATTGGTAGGTATGACAATGCTTCTTTTTGAATTCTCAGGCATTTTCCATTCTTTCTGAATCTTGTTAAATGATTTTATTAGCCCATGAAAACCTTTGTATATATAATAACCTTTCAAATACTGGAGGTTTACCATGGCCCAAGATCTTCATTCTTATTAATACTTTATTAACTTGAGATATAAATTTTGTTTGTCACTCTGGAAATTAATTTTTTCTGTTGGCATCTTCTCATTGGAAAAAGGAAAGGAGTAACATACATGAGTTACAGGAATTGTTTTCGAATGAAAGAGGATAAATACGTTGACTATTGCATTATACATTCAGGCTTGGCAACATTTTTAAAAGTGGATGCTGCATACCTGATATATTTTGTGATTGTAACGTCTTTCTGATTGGAGATTCACCACATGAATACATTGTACACTAAAAGCCGCTTTACTTTACGAATTAAGACATTTCCATTGCTGATAAATAGATTTTCTGTCTTTTAGAGAGATGATCTTAACGTTCAGTGCCTATTATACTGCCCTATTATTTATCAACTTTTCCTTATAATTTCAGGCATTTCTGTTATATCTGTCAAAAAAAAAAAAAAAAAAAAAAAACAAAACACTTACATACACACACAAGAATTGCATCATGTAAGCTAAATTGAGTTGTTTTTTGAATTTGAACAGATTGATATCTTATGCAAGTTTGTTCCTCGGCAAATAAAAGCCCAAAAAGCAGTTTCTGTAATTAGAAAATCTGTTGACGAACTAATCAAAAAATGCAACGACATTGTAAAGGCTGAAGGTGAGCAGCTAAATGAAGACGAATATGTTAATGAATCTGATCCAAGCATTCTCCGGTTTTTATTGGCTAGTCGCAAAGAGGTTTGCTTTGTTTTGCAATTTTTCTTTTGTTCTTTCCTTTTTTTTTATTGAACAAGTAAACACTCAATTGTTTTAATCTGTATTTTATGTTGCACTAATGTGACCTGTTCAATTTTTTAAAATTTAGTACTTAGCATATGTTAAAACAGTGAATTAAGGAAAATAATCTTGTCAAAATAATTGGGAATGATGCCCTGAGAGAAGAAGTCATATTAAAACATAATGGCAACATCCAATTCATCAAATTTCTGTATGATGCCAATATGCTGAAAGAGAGTCAGAAGTGACTAAAATAATTGCATTTCTAGTTACATGGTTGTGTTTTTTGTTGCTTTTTATTTACTGCTATGATCAGTTCTTTAGTTAATTCTAATTTGATTAAACAGACAACTGAGACCAAGTCCGCTGCTATTGTATGAGAACACGTCAAAGTGAAGATTTTCTTGGAAGAGCCCTTGATTAAGCATCCATGCTTGAATAGTTAAAGCACCCAACTCATAATGGATGAACTCATAGGCTCAATTCCATTGCTTCGACCAAAAAAAAAAGACATGCATGGTTAGAACTGGTTTAAAGGTCAAATAGGATTATATCCGGGAGCTTATTGATAAATATATAAGAAGGAAGTATTTAATACACAACTTTATTACCATTCTTTTACTCATCTCCTTTTGGAGGAGAGGGATGGATTGTTAGGGTGGACAATCTAGAATTTTCCTAGAACATTGAGATCAAAATGTTGATGGAAAACATATAGTTGATGACCCCACAGAAACTTTTGTGAAAACAAAGCAGAATATGTAAGAAGGGTAAAGTTCAGGGCAAAGATAGGAAAGAAAGAAACAAGAATGGTTGTGTGATTCATCTCCTATCTTTTTGATAAATCTATCTATGCTAGGATATGTTACGGACTTACCAACCTATACATAATTTTTTTTTTTGATATAGTATTTTGTAATGGCCATCTCCCTTTGATAAGAGGAGCAGGCATGCTTCTAGGTTGTGTGCTTAATTTTCACACATGCAGTTATTATGATGAGCAGTAACTTCAATTGCCTAATGCCCCTGCTCACTACGTGAGTGATCCACATGGGTAAGATTACCGGTGAAAGTGAAAGTAGAATTGAAATTGAATTTTAACTATTATGCCAGCAAAGAACCAAGAGTCAACCTTGATTTTATTTTATTTTTTTGGAAAAAGGTCAAGTAAAATTCAATTCAATTAAAATCAACATATGTACAAAGACCCAATCCAAAAACTGGGGAGAGAACTTCTCCCGAAAAAGGCACCCCCACAAATGAGTAACCACAAGGCCTGTTTAGAGACCTTCAACCTCATACCCCAGACCAACAAGGTGTAAGAGCCAAGGACGGACACCATCACCCAAGATAACCTAGACTAACAAACGAAAGAACAATCCCCCCTACATGTGGTGGGGAAGAGTTAAACACATACATTTGCAGTTCCACGTTGAAGTGGACTTGGTCTAGTTGGTCCAGAATTGCCCGTAGAGGCTTGGAAGCAACAAAATTAGTCACCTATTGGAATTCAAGAAAATCCTGCTCCACCTGTTGGCGCTCGTTTTCCAGCATATCCTTTGTCTTATCTAGATGATATTTTGCAGCTGTTAACCGGATATGCCATCACAGGGCAGTCTAGGAAGTGTCCTTGTTAATGCCCATAAGCAAATAAGGGCAATGATCAGCCAACAACCATCGCTGAACGTCAACCTCATGTGCTTAATCAAAACATTGCCGCATTTGCTGCTCCTCAGAAAATGCCTTGTTTGCTTCCTCCTTCTCATTCGCTTCTTGACATTGCTGCTCTGCCTCCTTTTGCTGAATCTCAGTCCGGATCTCCTTGCAGAGCTCCTCTTCCTTTTAATGCCACATCACAAGCATGCTCCATCAAAGCAAATTTGGGAAAACAGAAGTAGCTTGCATATAGAAGCTCTTAAATTTATGAGAACGAATTATGTACAACATGAAAGCCTGTGACTTTTCTTGCAAATTGTTGCATTCTATAATTTAAACAGAGATCTAGGTTTAGTTGGTAATGAAGGTTCGTCGGCAAAAGTCAGTTTCTGTCATTTTTTCACCCAAGTTTGGTATATCTCAGTGTAAACTTCTGGTATTGAACTTCTACCTTATAGGATTTACAGATTGTTTAAAATTTGTAGATACTTAAGGATGAATATCCAATTTCTCAAACTTAACGAAGTCAGAAAATTGTGTATCACTACAGAAATTGTGTGTATCACTACAGAAATTGAAACAAATATCATGCCACAATCATAGTTTGAATTGGCCATTTCACTATCTTGCACTGGAATGTACAGGGTTCAAAGCCCAGTGCCAGCACTAAAAACGCTATACGCCAGCCTACAGGCATTGTTCCAGGTATATTCTTAATTATTGCCTTACTTTCAAAGAAAAAAATTGCAGGTTGAGCTACCATTGTATTGGCTAAACATAGCAAGTTAAATGTTCTGTATAATAAAAATTTTAAAAGCAAGATGTAAGGAAAAAAAAAAAGATGATAGAAAGCATTTTAGACACTGGTTGCTTCCGGACCATATAAAATGAAGAATTATTTTTATGGAATTTTAAAATTTTTTTACTGATTTTTCATGATTTATCTTCTCTGGGTTCAAGCGTTAAACTTTATGTGTACAGCAGAAGACATTGCAGGGACTAAATTTAAATTGAAATTGAAGCTGCAAAACTTTGTGCAGCAGAAACCAAGTCTCAGAACCAAATGCAGCCAAAACATGGTGAAAACAGAATGCAGAAAGTAGCACATAACAAGAAAAGCCAAATTATAGCCTCAATAGCAGTCAAATAATGAATGACATAGAAACGCCAAATTATAGTCTCAATAGCAGTCAAATAATGAATGACATAGTGCTGCTACTGGATTGGATACCTTGATGGTAGGTATAACCACTTCTTTATAGGCTAGGCTAGAAATCCAATAGTCTTCAATGGAATCATGGAAGGGCCCATAACTAGTGTGCTCTTGATACCTGATGTAATGATTACAATTAAAACCATCAATGAAAATGGGTAGTGGATTTATTCCGTAACCGACACCCATGGGAGGGTGGGCCATTTATCACCATCAAGATGAAACCTGTGACTTGAAGCATGGTAAACATATACAATCAGGTTTGGTGTCAGGGAGATAGCTGGTTATAAAACTAGTGTGTCAAATCGCATACCTGTGTGAATGGGTCATATGAAATTGATGAGATAAAGGCAATGATGCTGTTGCTGATGTTAATCTATAAATATCTCATCCTATGTATCTCATTTGTCACCATTGAGGATGAGCTGAGAGAAGATTTAGACATATTATGGTGTGATATTTTAAGAAACAATAAATTTTAGAAATATTATGGTGTGATATTTTAAGAAACAGTAAACTTCTAAGTCATGGGTATCTAATATTGTTTCCCATTCTTTTCAGAAATATGAGATTATGAACCATGAATATTTTGAAAAGACATTTCTTTTTATGTTGTCATTGCCTTTGACATGTTTTCATCCTTCATATAGGTTATAATTGTTTGTACCTCAATGCAGGTTTCTAGTTCACAGCTTCGAGATGATTTATTGTCAATGCTTGTTGCTGGTCATGAAACAACTGCTTCTGTTTTAACATGGACATTATATCTTTTGACAAAGGTGCTATATTAGATTATGTTTATTTATAAGTCTTTCTAGGGTTTTATTTGCTCTATGTTAGTTTTAGTTATGTTTTTAGAGAAAATGGCTTAATTTTGATGTCACAATCTACAATGTTGCTATACCATGAAGTTTTACCTATAGTACGAGTCCATGGAAATTGACTTGATTCAAACTCAAAAGGGAAATTGTTCTTTTCCTTTTTTTTTTGTTACTTCATATTTAAACAATTATTTCATATGGAGTTTCCATGCTAGCTTTAGTTAACAAAGCCAATATTATATCATTTCTTGAAATATTGCTTCTTTTTGAGATTTCTTGGCTTTTAGATTTTAGGGAATGAAATTGTTATAAAATTAAGAAAAGAGATTTTGGTCAAACTCTAAAGCATCTATATTTACACAAATATGAAATAACAGGGATAATTGCATCGATTGTGGACGAATTTAAAGAAATCATGAGTAAAAATTACATGTGTGTTTGGCTAAATTACATGAGGAAAGAAAAACAATTAAATTACAAGTAGAAACCAAATAAATAGGAACAAAATATTTTAGAGCATCATATGCTAAGGTTTACAAGAATCGCTCTGCTTCATTGTTTTATTTTCATTATATTGAACTGTTCCAATTATTATGTAGTCCTCATTAAATGTCAGAGTAATACATATCAAACTTAACAATATTTGAAACCAGGAATTTTCTATTATTTTTAATGCATTTCTTAGCATATATATTTGATTATTTTCATCATAAAATTCAGCATAAAAAATGGATTTATTCCTGTGAGCCTGTGTCTGGGGGAATGAAGAATTAGCTTTTTTTATTTTAAATTTAATTCAGGTTTATAAAATGTTGTTTTCCTGCTGTTTATGTATTTTTATTTTCTGCAGTATCTGCCATTCTTTTGAAATTGTGATTTCATATTCTGTATGGGCTTATGTTGGACTACTTTCTACATTTAGCCATATCCTATGTACAAATTTTGAACTTACGAAAGAGTATTTGATCCTCTAATTTTCACATTTCTACATGGTTACTTCCCTGTTATCCGATATAGCTCCTTGTATTTACTTTTATTCTTAAATGTAAGGCATCATAACTGATGAGCCAACATAGTTATCATCATACCTTAGCCATAGTTCAAACTTCCAAGTTGATACCAGATAAGCTACGGCTTCTTTGGCAACTTCTTCATATAATATCTATTATTCCCTGCAACAAAAATTAAGGCGGTCTTTACTTATATCTTTCTTTGCATCATTGAAAGATTAGCAACGCATGTCCTGAACTTTACAGGGCATTGTTTTGTCATCTATTTCCATGTTCGTTTATTTGCATGCAGCAAGAATATGATGGAAGGTTTGAATTCTTCGCTCTTCCTCCATGTTATTTTGATAACGGACTATCGCCAGTTAAATCTATGCTTATATATGGATGTTATTCATGAATAACACAACTTAGAACATAAAGAATGTGTTTGTTGTAGAGGTGTCTATTTTCATACTTTGACTATGGCCAGTCAGTGCACAGTTAGCTTTCTTTTGCATCTTTATTTACCGTGCATGCATAACTCCATATATGTGCTGTATGCATCCTTTGTGTTTGCATTTTCTTGTACTCTACACACTAACTCCGTTTCAACATACATTGTAATGATTGTTGCATGCTGTGTCACAACCAGCACCTACAATGTAATGCATATGTTACCCAGACTACGTAGAATTTTGTGTTGGATGGCTCCACCATGTCTTTGCCTATCTGGAAAGATATCGCTTTCAGTTTATGCATCATCTATACATGTATTCATTCTTTTGCAATGTTTTGGAGATCACATCATTAGAGTGATATAGCCAGCAGTTTCCTTGAGGTGTTAGCTTAGTGTTAAGAGTCTTGGCAGGAACCCTAAGTCATAGGTTCAATTCCAGTGAGCAACAAAGTTATGGATAAAAAAGATCTGGAAAAGGATTTTTTCAAACTTCAAAATCCAAGATTGTCTTAGTGGACAGAAGTAAAATTTTAGCTTTAGTTTCAAATAAACATGTAATTCTCTGTTATATTGGTACATGCATGAATTTTTCCCTACGTAGAGAACTCTGGGTTTCCTTTTGTTTATGGGATAATTGTAAATTGTAATTTGCTTGTATTTTACTAAGAGCGAGTTGTCATAAATTATAGTTGCTCCATCAGTTGCCTATGCAGGTTTTGGCAAATCCCATTGAAAGGCATATTTACTCATTTGGTTACAAATTGTAATCATTTTTGAATGCTGTCATTTTAGTACCCTTAGTCAGATGTTTAGTTGCTCAATTAGTTGCCTATGCAGGTTTTGGCGAATCCAATTGAAGGCATATTTACTCATTTGGTGACAAATTGTAATCATTTTTTAAAGCTATCATGTTTGTACCTGTAGTTATGAGGTCACAAGTTCAATTCTCAGTTATGTATACAACTAGGAGTTCAACTGGTAAACTAATTCAACATTGAAGATTTTCGAATGTGTCTTAATTTAATATATGAATCTTAAAAATTACCATGCAATATCTTTAAACCTATATGGCTGCGCCATGTTATTTTTTATTTAATATTACTAATATCAAAGGTTGTTATGCTCTTCTGCCTGATAGAATCCAGCTACCCTGTCAAAGGCACAAGAGGAAATTGACAGAGTATTAAAAGGGAGAATCATTACTTATACCGATATTAAGGATCTCAAGTACTTGAATCGTTGCATAAATGAGTCAATGCGGCTGTATCCTCATCCACCTGTAAGAAATAGGCATATTAATTGAGCAATTCCATTTAGCTTCGTTCACTGCAGAAAAAGTAGGGGCACTTTAAGAACCTAAAAATACAAAATTCTCTACTAAAACGGGCAGGTCCTTATTAGACGAGCAACAGCGCCTGACATTTTGCCTGGTGGATACAAAGTGGAAGCAAATCAGGATATCATGATTTCTGTGTATAATATCCATCACTCTGAAGAGGTGCACTTTCATCCTCCATTTTATTTAAATTGACTGTTGCTTCATTGATTTATCAATTTATTTAATTGAATATTTCATGTTATATTACGAGATGATTTATCATCATTATCCTAGCCTTATTCCAACTAATGTGGAAACAGCTTTATGAGGTATCTTTCAGCATTCATGTCTGTTAAAGCTATATTACAGCTATATTACAGAATGATTAATTATACAAACATGATAAAATTATATAATCTCATTGTAAGGACAAGTTTTAGATATCATGAAATATGATATTAGTAACCTTGCAAAGGCCATTTTTAGGGATTTTATTGTTCATTAGAACCCTGATATATACTGCTTTCTTAAAAATCATTCGTCCATAATATTTAAAGAAATCGAAGCAATTCTTAAACTTAGGATTAATTTTACAAATGGATAGTGAGACTAACAACGGTGTGAAAATGAAAATTAAAAGTAGGGTGGATAAAATGGACAGAACCTAATGTTGTGCTTTGTAATAAGAAGTTTTTAAAAAAATTTATTGAAAATTGTATAAAATTATTATTAGACTTATGATTCTATGTATTACAGAATGTTGGGCAATAAAAAGCACAATGAATGTGTGAATCTGCCAGAGATGAAAATGTTGAAATGGATTTTTGTTATTCAAAAAGATAAAATTAATAATTATCTTATTAAAGTAAGTTTGTGGGTAATATCTATAGGTGAAAGGAAAGATGAAAATTGTCTCAGATATTTTGGCCAAATGCAGATAACACAATGAGACTACATCTGGCAAAACTAGTTAATTGAAGAAGGGAAAAGCAGTAAAGAGGAAAACCAAAACCTACCTGGCATGCAATAATAAAGAAAGATATTAAAAAGGTAAGAATTAACATTAATTTGGCTGTTGATAGGGGCAAATGATAGAGAAGAACTCATAAAACCAACTCCATATAATTGGGATAAAGGTGGAACAACGATGATGAACAATCCTTTACAAAATGAATTAGTAAATTATCTTTTTAAATATGCTTTGGCCGTCCAGTTAAACATTTTGCTCCTCTCTTTGAAATATCCCTACTTGAAAAATGTGGAACCAATATCACGAGTTGAAATAGTTCATTTCCATTGCACTACATTAAAAAGTTGTTTAAACCATTAATTAAATGAAATATGCATAGGTTTTTACAGCTATGTATAAAAATGCATTGAAATTGCTGCTATTTTATAAAACATGTTAGTTCTTTTTCATAACATCGTGGCAGTTTAATGGACTTATCATAGGTGTGGGACAAAGCTGAAAATTTCATACCTGAAAGATTTGATATAGATGGCCCTGTGCCAAATGAAACTAATACGGATTTCAGGTAACATAGTTGGCTTGTATGATGTAAAGAAAGCTCTATGATAAAACCAAATTTTCCATTTTTTTCCCCCTTCAATTTGTTTTCAACTTGATGTCCTCTTCATTTACTTGTCTGGCTTTCTTTAATTGGTACCATTAGGTTCATTCCTTTTAGTGGTGGGCAACGCAAGTGTGTAGGTGACCAATTTGCCATGCTGGAAGCCCTGGTTGTTTTGACAGTTATATTGCAAAGATTCAATTTTGTGCTTGTTCCTAATCAAAACATAGGAATGGCAACTGGAGCAACCATACATACAACAGAGGTAAAGTATGTCATATAGTTAGTTGATGGAAACTTTTACTTAAATTTGATGCAGTGTTTAAATATTAGAATGAAAAGAGCATTCCTTAGGTGGCTTAATAATTACAGTTTAATGCACTTTTGAATTTGGGAGTCGATGGAACATTTTTATTCAATTCTGGCAGGGTTTGTACATGACTGTGAAGCAACGAGAACGCAATCCCAAAGAGTTGATAGTTCTTTGATTGGCGGGTGTGTTCTATGAACACGCATGCCAAAATTTCTTTACATGATTCTTTGATTTTCTTTTCTATGTTAATTTTGCAGCGTCAACTTTATTTGCAGTTATTTCTTAGTTCTTACAAAAGATTGTGGTCCTGTGTTTACAATGAGCAAAGGGTTGGCAATGGATATTCATTTGATGTATTTGGTGAGTCTGAATGGAGATACTTGTTGCATTGAATTCATCTTATCTAAAAAATCATCACCATTCATCGTCAGATAATTCTAAATTCAGAAATAATTGATACATTTCCGGCATCAAATGCAATGAAAAATGTTTGGAGAGAACAACAGTGATGCCTGTGCTGTCTGGTATTTTTATACATGAGCCATGCCGGATTTATCCATGAACTGTAACATAAAGGATCAAACTGATCTTGATTTTTGAATGGAAATTTTATGTTAGTGATCAGAATATTCATATGTTATTTAATAAATATATCTATCTTTTTAACGCTTCTTGTCTAAATATTATAGCTTAACAGCCATGATTGGATGTCAAATTATAGATAGTANAAAAAAAAAAAAAAAAAAAAAAAAAAAAAAAAAAAAAAAAAAAAAAAAAAAAAAAAAAAAAAAAAAAAAAAAAAAAAAAAAGAATAGATAAGCCCCTGCATTGGGATTGCATGCAAAATTCCAAAAAGAAAATGAATAAAGCAACCGTACAACCCTGGTTTAGAATTAACTATGTATCGAAATTTTCTTTTTCTTTCCTTTACTTTTTTTTTTCTTTTTTAATAATTTTATGGAATGAAGCTCGTGAGTGCATCTTGAATTTTGATTGCATGTTGTCAGTGCATCACTAAGGGATGGGAGATGGGAGATATAGTGGCAATCAATTCATGCTTGTTTTTAAGACCAACGTAAGGGAAAGGGAGAAGGGGGGTTAAGAAATAATTGTAATAAAGATACGCTCAATGATATATAGTCTAATTAGAATTTTATAACTCAACATTATTTGCCCAAATTGAATTTATGACTTGGAGCTTTAAATCAAGAGTCTGACCACTACGCTAACACCTCATTGTTAAGATAGATATAAGTTATACACATCATAGCATTTTCAAGATAGATATTATAAGGGCACTATAAATGTATTTTCTTGTCCCAAGCTTGGATACGCAAGGTGGAGGGTTTAGCTAGCTATAGAATCTTGCCAAGTCTCATTGATAAGTTCTTTTTAAGATTTTGTAGATGCTAAGACATTCCCCACATATCACAAGGCTTGGTTACTATGAAAAGTGAGCAACAACTTACTAAGGCGTTCTCCAAAAATGACACAACATCATCGCCCACACCAAAGATCTAGATCTTCATAAAGGTGAATGACAAAAAATAACTCATGTAGTTAACCTCATTATGTTGGGACATGGTTAGGATGATGATGATGATGATGATGATGGAGTAGCTAAGGCGAAGATCTCTTGTAATGGTTCCATGCCATGTTTACATGATTCTTAACTCTTGTTTTTTTTTTAATTTAAATTTTTACTTTTGGTTTGTTGTGCTTGAACCTAGGCCTTTAAGGAGTGCACCTATATTAGCTACCCACTAGGTATTTGTTATGTGTCTTGTGATATAATTTTTTATACTTTGGGTTCAATTTTTCTCCAATAGATTTGAACTCTTTAGAATTCTAAATTACCTTCAATTTCTTCAATGGATGTTGACATTCTTACTTCTTCTATTGATGTGGAAATTTTTGTTAATTCTAAGAATTTAGATTTGCAAGTTGATAAACAAAAATTTGAGATTTCTTCTTCTAGTGATGGTGATGTAACTAAAACATCTAATTTTGTTCTCTTTGATGATGTATGAGTCATTAGTTGTTGGTTTTACATCATGATATGTGTTCATTCAAATTTTGGTTTACCTACCTTGTAATTGAATTTTCGCTTCATAGTTAAATGATGTGATGCAAAAAAATGACATTCAAGTTATTCAAGCTAGGTATTATCCTCATTTTTTATGCTTGTTAAACTAGACAATACTTGGATGTTGTAGTGTGCCCTATATGCAATTTTGATTATTTGTAAGTGGACTCCAAATTTTGATGTCCAATTTAAAAAATATTTTGAAGGTCTATGTTTTGTTAAGCTATCTAATCTTCCCTTGATTTTTTAGAAAGTCGAGCATGAAATTATCAATCTTTTGGATCTCATTAAGCATAAAGAATCTATTTTTATAGCTTTTGATTTTTATAGATGTTTTTTTCTTGTTGAAATCAATCTTCTCAATTGTTATTACAAACAAGCATGAAGACTTATATTTAGCCAATTACATATCATAATCTTTTTAATTCTTGCAACTTTTATCATGGTGAAGGACATTTGTTTAATACTTGTTTTTTTATCTTTAATAATAGAAGTTATTTTTGACTTGATAGATTTTACATCTCTAATGTTTCCTTTTGGAAGCCTAGAAGAAAAGTAGAAGTGTATACATATGCTACTTTGTTAGATCATTTTCCTTTAGCATTTTTCTCTCTAGTATTAATTTTTCATCCTTTTGAAAGCATGAGCTTTTCATATAAATGCTAATATGTTCATAGTGACCACTATAAAAAAATATTTTGAAGTCTATGAAATGTAGAAAAAAAGCCTACTAGTGTGATATTGCTTGGATCAATTGGTGGTAGTGAACTACTTACAGAGTTAGAAATTATGCTAGATGGTTTGGAAAGCAATTTGTTAAGCGTAAGCGTTAGGTCGAAGAAGATCTTGTAGAATCTGTAAAACAAATGCAAATTCTTTTAAACTAAAGTCCATTTGATTTTGAAACTCAAAAAGCCTTGGCTAGCTCATTATACTAAACAATGTTGAGATACTTTTGAAGCTAAAATTGTTGTAACTAGATGTCGCATGAGTTGGTTAAAAATTAAAGATGAACATTGCAAGGAATTCTTTAAATTTCTTAAAGGAAAGAGGCAAGTACCTAAACTAGAATCATTTTATATAAATGATTCCATCATTAAAGATCCTAAGACTATTAACCATTTTTTAGTAAATTATTTTTCTTCTATTTTTTATTTTGAAAGTTTTAGCAAGAAATCCTTCTAGGCCTCTAGTATACATATTCTTCATCTTATAATAGAAGCACATCAAAATATTCTTGAAGCAAAAATTATAATAGAAGAAATCAAAGTAGCAGTCTTTGGTTTAGCAAATGGTAAAGCTCTAGGCTTTAATAGTTTTCTTATTCAAATTTTAAAGAAGCATTGGGACATTGTTAGAGATGATATCTTTTATGTTTTTTTCAAGATGCCATTAAAAAAGTTTCTCTTGGTAAAAATATTAATTAAGTGTAATTCTTCTTCCTAAGAATGAAGATCTTCAACATATTGGTAATTGGAGGTCTATTGCTCTTTGTAAAAATACTTATAAAATTTTAACTAAATGCATGGCTTTCC
Source organism: Gnetum montanum (assembly GCA_015680685.1). Classification (NCBI taxonomy): domain Eukaryota; kingdom Viridiplantae; phylum Streptophyta; class Gnetopsida; order Gnetales; family Gnetaceae; genus Gnetum; species Gnetum montanum. The sequence goes on along the minus strand of MNCI01033639.1, from coordinate 104,277 downwards.
AAATTTAGAAGGTTATTGAAGATATCATCAAACTTGAGTAGAATAGTTTTGATAAAATTGAAAAGAAGCTTGATAAATGGAAAGAAAGAAAAAGCTTACCTTTTCTAACAAAGTTTTAGTTATTAAGAAAATATTTCAATCAACTCATGTTTGTTACTTTAGTTGTTGGGTTTCTTCTAAAACTTCTTATAAGAGAATTGATCATATTATTTTTTGATTTCTTTGGTATGCTATGCAACATAGAAATGGTTTTTCTAGAGTTGTTTGGGATATCTACACTAGTAGAAAGAAAGATGGAGGACTTGGCCTCATTAATTGTTATAACCAGGGTATTTCTTTTGCATCAAAATAGATTGTAAAATGCATTAATCAAGATGATGTTTGGATGCTCCTTTTAAGAAATAAACTTATGCAAGGAAAACCTAAGAATGATAATAGTTGGTGTTCTAACAACTTTCTTCACTATCTTTTTTTTTCTCAAGCCATCTCTATTCTTGGTTTTCCAATTTTTAAACAAATTTGGAAAAAATGAGGCAAGCTTAATAAATATTGAAATTATAATTATATTACAATTTTAGAAGATATTCTTAAGCAAATTAGCCCATGCTGGTTTTGTTTAAAGGAGCTTGGCCTACTAATGCATCTAGATTGGGTACCATTTGGAGTAGCTTTAGTATCATTGTATTTTCTTGTCTACGTATGTATGATAAGTGGATTACTTGGAATGAAGCTTCTAGCCTCTATGGTTTAAATAGAAAGAGAAAAAAGAATTTTGAAAAATTAATTTTCAATCTTAAGAATTTATTTATATTTAACAATAATTTACATTAGACTTTTTAAGATATTTTTTGGAATGATGATAGATTTGTTTTTTCTTTTAATTCGAAAGTTATGAGATTATTACAAAGAATGATTTTATTTATAGCAAATTCAATGAGGCCTTGAAAATGTGATTATCATCACACTTTTAGATGAGGAGAATAAAAGATATTTAGAGAGCTTTTACATTTTATAAAATTCATATTTTTATAGTGTCTTATTCATTAAGGTCTTTCTATCGACACTCATCTAAAACATATGAGAAATGTTTCTTCTCTATTACCTCTTTGTAGAAGTGAAGATTCATTTTTTTCATGCTTTATTTGAATGTCATGTTGCTCAACATGCTTGGAAATGAATATCCATAATTTATAATAACTTTCGACTAAGCAATTAATGAAGCTATTCTTGGTGATCAACTTGCTTTGTCTACTTCTTTTCTTTGCATTTAGAATTGTCTTCAACCCCTTGTTTTCTACTTTATTTGGAAGTTTTGATGTGTAGTTATTTTTCAATAGCAAGAGTATAACTATGACCTCTCTTTAGGTGTCAAATAGTGGATTCTCAAAGATGTAGCATAGCTTTTCAGCTACAACATCATGCAAAAACACTCCCAGTAAAAGTTGAATAATTAATTTTTTTTCTATAGTATTAACTTGTTTTGTTTTAGAGGCTTAAGGATGAGAAGCTTTTAGCTTTTGTTGTTATTTTTGTTTATCTTTGATGGATGTATTATTCTTTCTTTAGATAGAGTTTTCTCTTTCCTTTTACAAGAAACTCTTTAATAAGAAGTGAAAACCCATGAGGGCATTTGAATAAGGGTAACACCTGATCCTTTTCCCACCCCAGAGGGAAGGTTTTTCAAGATTGGTTGTAAGGATGAAAACCCAAAAAGGCATCCCTAAAACCATTTGGCTTTTTCTTTACACTCTTTCTTTGATGATCTAATGTATGTTGAATTTTTTTAGTATTATTATTTATTTTTTTGGAGTCTAACAACCCCTCCTACTCAAGAGAAAAGATGTTAAAGAAAAGAAAAAGCATGTTGAAGTTGAAGATAGAAGAAAATAATGAGTTGAAGATGAAAATTCAAGTTAATATCAATGATAAGAATGATAAAATAAAAATAAAGAAACTATTAAAGACAGAAGCTTCTGTGAATACTTTTACTATAGGAAGTATTGATAAGCCAAGACAAAATAGCTTATAAGGAAAATTTTTCCTTATTTGACATGACTACTATTAACTCAAAGATTAAAATTAGTATTAATAAAAAGGTTAAAGTTGATAATCAAAATTCTCAATGTAAGAATAATAGTAAGTGATGAGTTGAAGGTCATCCAAATTTTGTTCTACCAGTTTATGGTGAATCTTGCTTTGATAGAAAGATTGGTATTAAGCAACAGTTCTTCATCTTNTTTGATAGAAAGATTGGTATTAAGCAACAGTTCTTCATCTTGAATCTTTTTGTTATTTTAAGTTCAAGTATGAATGTTGAAAAGTGATATAAACGTTGCTACCTTCCTTACCAAAAATTCATTTTTTCACCTAATTTTTTAAAGTATAATTGTAAAGTTATAAACCTAAGTAGATAGTTCTAAAATTGAAAGGTATTTTCTTTCCATCTTTTTCTTTAATGTTGTCTACGTAGTGTCAAGTATTGGATGTGCTTTGAATTTTTTTTCTTTTTATTCATAATTGTTTGGAGTCTAACACCTCCTCCCTCAAACATTAAAAAAATTTATATTTACTTTTTAATTATTAAGAAATTATCTTTCAACTTTTTGAACCTAGTGGTGTTTTGGAGTACATTTTTTGTCAACTTTCTTGGTCTAAACATTCTTGCCAATACCTCAACTTTTGCCAATACCTCAATACATAGCAACTACACTTGGCATACACACACACATTCTTATGTTTTTAATTCAAGCCATCCATTAGGTAAAGAAGCTCCTTGAGTATGTACCCATTTCCAAGCTCATTTAGCAATGAGAAATAAGAAATATCTTTCCAAGGTAATGTTCAATGTTTTATTTGAAACTTGCTTCTAATTTATCCTTTTGCTTTTCTTTTCATTTTCTCTCTTTTTTCTTCCAAAGATGAAGAAGAAGCAAGCATAAATTTAATATGTGCTATTATAAACCCAAAGATTCTCATTCCAACTTTGAATACTAGTAGGATAGAAACATTGAAACTATGTTGTTGGAAGCTTAACTAGGATTTGAGTAAAACATTTTTTAGTGTTTATCCTTCAATGTCTATATTTTAAATTTAGCATGCTTGGTGAATCATCATTTAATCCTTTTTGATCCAAGGAATATCCATCATATTAAGTCTTTTTGTTTTTACTAAAAATCAAGTATTACTTGGAAATAAGCATTGTGCTGAGAACTTAATCATACATGCCTCAAAGGTTATAATTCCATGATACTTCCAAGATGAATTAACTTGGAGAAAGCAAGAACAAGATGAAATAAAGTAATTTTTTTTCATTATATTCAAATTAATGAAGAAATATAAAAGAGGCATGAAAGTCAACTTATTTTTCCAAGGACGTGGAGGCACATCTACATGATCCGATACTATCATTCAACTCAAAACTCATAATAATCCAATTTTCTTATAACATAAGAGCTCTTTACAACAACAGAAAACAATAGCTTAATAGCCTCTTTAATAATGGCCTTTTACTCTCAACCATTAGCAATCTTAAAAAGATTGATTTCTGAAAAGTTTGAGGCTTCTCAATGTTAGTGGGCTGCAACTAGTACCTCCTCGGTAGTCCTCCAATATGAGTAGGCTATAACTAGGATTCTCCTAGCCTTGGTAAATCATTTACTCTTTCTTGAGAGTGATTTTCTTCTTCGCTATTAACTTCTTGTTGCTAGCATCTCACCGGCAATTGGTTGCACTCTACTCATAGTTGCTTTTTATAACTCAAAACACACTCAAATCACATGCTTGAATCATGCCTAACTCACTGACAAAGACTCATTGAGGATTCAAATGAGGATTACAAGTAGAAGATGTCTTCATCGGCTTCTCCTCCTTTGAAAAGTCTTAACACATAAGTAAAGGCCTTACATTTAGGATGATTAATGCCTTTTCATTTAAGCTAACAACACATATACACAAACCACATATAGCAAAAAATGGTTATATCTTACAATACATTGTCTCTACCATCCAATAAACATATAATTTTGCAAGTACAATTTGGAAGGAAAATTAGTCCCATGTATACACACATAGATCACACACATTACAATAATAATATACTTATGATTAGAGCATACATTTATTAGTAATTTCGTTATAAAAATATTTTCTATTTAGGTTTAACTTTATTCTAAAGGCTTCACCATGCTTCCATCTTGAAAGCATCAAATTCCATGTCTAACTCATTGCTAAGAAAAAATAAGCAAGAAGAGAATGTAATAAATTTAGGTTGTTTAAACCTAGCATTTTTTCTATCCTTCTTCTCGTTTTAGATTTTTTTATTTTGGGGGTTTGAAGGAGTTTCCTTCTTTTATCACTAACATTATCCTCTCTTGGATCTACTTTACACTATTCAGTTACATCTACTAACTCACAATCAACATATTTACTATAACCATCACATTTAACAAATATGTCCATATTGTAATGCATAACAAATATAGTTAAAATTTGAGTACAATATTCACTAATATAAAGAAAAATATTTTTAGAATGAATACATAAAGGTCATTACCACCATTCTCAAATTATCCAAATCATTAGAGTTTGAATTTTTATAATATTCTTCTTCTTCTTCTTTTAGGATCCAACATCTTAACCCAACATCATTAGACTCTGCTCCATGGCAAATATCAAATCCAACATGTAATTTACCATCATTGGTTACATTACAATCATTAATAATGATATTAGCAATCACATTGCTACCAATATTCATGTTGTGACCATTACTTCTATGTCATAATCAACAAAAAATTCATCATTCTTATCAAAATATAAAATAAAATTCATAAAGATATCATCCATAATGTCAAAATATTGAACACAATTAATAACATTATTATGATCATGGCTACCACAAAAATCATGGATCAAATAGCTCATAAGAAAAAGTAAAGGAATACTTTCATCCATTCTTGTTTTAACTTGATCTTTTTGTGACTATCCAAAACCCTTATGTTCTAATGGCTCCTCATTCCAAATTTGAGATTCCATATCTCATGCTTTCTCCTCCTCAATTGAGTTGTCAATAAACTTATTAACCTTGTTTAGAGGTCTCAACTCAAAAGATAAATCCTCCTTCATTGATTCATTAATATTTAAATTAAAGAACCATTAAAGAAAGCATTCACAAATATACCATAACTAGAAGATCCACTCATGTTCCATGATGGCGTAACCTTCACTTAGTTTGAAATCTCCTATTTCTTTCCACATAACAAAGAACACTTACAAAAAGAAATATACATGTACCTTTTGTACTTTCTCTTAGTCTTCTTAAGAATCTCAATTAACCCATAGACTCAGTCCACCTTAAGAATATTAAAGATGACTTTGGTAGTTCTTTGCTGTAGGCTAGGATTTCTAATAAAATCCTAGGCTTATTAAATATCCATGGTTTTATTTGATGTGCAAAGAGCCTAAACAACACTTCTCAAACTTCATCTATACTTGATCACATTCCCTCAATTTCTTTTTGATGACTAGAATGTTATCTAGAAAGAGATTCCTCCAACATCTTCTCAAAATATTTTGGCGACTCTTCTTATACTTTTAATCTTTTCATTCAATTCTTGGAAACATTTCGACTTGTTTGCCATATTAAGTGAACCTAAAATAGGTGACAACATATAAAAACAAAATATCAACAAATCTTTTCTAAATCTAGATGCTTAATACAATAACCCAAAATAATATTTCCTCAATCGTGTAGATTTGAAGCAATCTATGATAAACTCTAACTTAGTCAAGCTATCAAAAACTTGATTAACTCAAATTCAACATGATCTATTAAAGATTTCAATGATTCAAGCAAGTTGGAATATCAAAACCCGCTCTCATGTAATTAAATAGCATCTTAGTAATTCTTAAAAACTAGAAAAAAAATCTTCAAAATCTTGTGAGATAGTAATGAAGATGTCTTAAAACTAGATGTACATGCCTTCAAAAAACATGTTCTTATTCTAAGATGATGGGGACTTGATTGTACAAGTCCTAATGATCAAAATTTCATAACACTTTCAAGTGAACTTGACTTACTATAAGTAGAAACAAGAAAAAATTAGTAATTCTCTCTCAATTATATTCAAATTAATGAAGAAATATCACTAGAATGAAAGAGCAAATCTCAGGTTACTCTCCTAAGGACCTAAAGGCATAAGACATTCTCATGATCTTACTTTCACTCAACTTAGATTACAATAATTCAATCTTCTGACAACTTACATAAGAACTATCCATAGCAATGAAAAACACAAGCTTAATGTGAGATGAATTACCTCTTCAATGATGATTGTATACTTGCTTGAAGAATGCTTGGATATTTATAAATGTTGGTAAGGAAGAAGGAAAATTAGTATTAGCCAAAGTCAAACATAAGGCCTTACTAATTTTTATGATAAATTGGGAACAAAGGAATGAAAAAAATTTATATATAAAAATGGTAAAAATTAGAAATAAAAAATGTAAAACCATTGATCCTATCAAATGCATCAAGGAGGCCAAAGAAACAATTTTGGTAAAAGACAATGAAATCTTAGATAGGTAAAAAATTTTATTAAATGAAGAATTTCATAGAAAAGTTATCCAAGAAAAATCAAATTTTAGTATGATAAATGAATTTTTCTTCTTTGAGGTGGAAATAGCTTTACTAAGATTAAAAGTTACCAAAGTTATTAGATGAAATTACATTCCTATATAAGCTTGAAAAGAATTGAGAGATACAAGGGTTTTATGGCTAACGATGAGTAGGAGAGTATACCCAACACCTAACCATACAAATCACAAGCATATGCAAGTCACCTGATTGTATTCTTGGATTAGGCTAGCATAGTAGCTAGATAGTTAAGCATTTGATCATAGGTCATTGTTTTCCTAGTTATACCCATGCAGCTCTTGTTACATATAGTTAAGTATAGCTAAGTTGTATGGTCATAAATAAAATATTATTAAAATATTAAAATTTAATCTAGATTAACCTAAATGATAAAAGTAAATCTAATTTAGCATATGTGATGAGCATATGGCACAACTTTCCATACACATCTTGAACCTACGCTAACATTGCTAGGTTACCAAGTGTTCACTACTAGGCATACCAAGTGGTGCATTCATGTAATTATGATAGATGCTAGTTGTATTCATTCCTCATAATTTGTAAATAATTAACTAAGTGTATAGGAAAATAGACATTAAACAAAGTTGATATTTGAAATATAATTACACTAAAGATAAATATAAAATAAGTTAAAGTGCTATAATGGAATGGAATAATGTCAATCTTTATTATCAATCATGCAATATGTTTAGGTATAAGGGGCTCCAATAGCAATAGCAACTCCAGATAATTACTTCAAATCATGATATAGGGACTTGTTCACTTTTCTAAGTGTTAAGGGAAAAAATTGTAAGAGTTTTACTAGAGCTATTGATTAAATAGTGTCATAAAGGCAACTAGTGGCAGATTTTTATAAGCATTTATTACCTCTACATCAATACTAATGTGTTAATGCAATGGAGCCTATGTCGATGCTACTACATTGATGCAATCAACTAAAAATTTCTCATTATATCCCCACAACTAACTTAAAAATTATCCTTGGATTAAAAAAATTAGGGTAAATTTTATTTATAAAATGTGGGAGTAGACTTGTCTAACAAACTAATCGAGTGTCACATTACAAAATATTTGTGCATATTTAGAAAAAGTAGAATAAGTCATATTTCCTAAGTAGTGCTTGTTGATGGCGGTTCCTCATGCCTTGATGATTTTTGTAGTTGATCATCCTCCACTATTGCTATACTTTTGATTTTGAATGCCTCCATTAGAAACTTCTTCTTTTCCTCCTTAGTCTTTGAATCACAAATAATCTAGGTAAGTTACCTAGATTCTAAGTTGTTGGCACCTTCCAAGAACAAGAAAGTTGGAAACAATTTGTAGGCATTTACAAGCTAGGTAGCAAATTGTCTACATTTAATCTTAAATGCTTTTACCTTATTTTGGATCTCTCGGTAATTTATCATTCTTCTTACCAAAATTTATGCAACATTCCTTTGATTTGAGAACTTGACATTGAACACCTCCAATTTTGCATTATTAGTTTGTAGTTTTGTAATGCTTCTCGATAAATCTTGTACTTATTCAAATATAATAAGTATGAGTTGGCCACTTACTTCTCCAATTCTATTCTTGGTCATCCACCAATTAGCATGACTAAATTCATCTATTACAGATTAGATTGCTCCATGTAATCTTTCATTTTTTCAATTTGTAGGTGTCTCATCTTGATCTTAGCTTAGTTATAAACATTGAGAGCATGAAAGATGAGCTATCATGTGTCACCTTGGAGTTAATGGAGGACCTCATTGACCTTAGCCTTTGTAAATATAATTTCTTTTCATTAATTTCTTTTTGCATGTCAATCTATTCCTTGTAATGATTTTTGATTTTTTTATATTTAAGGACTTCATTTTTCTAGATGGTTGTTTTAATAGCAGACTTATACCTAATTTCCCTTGTCTTCTTCATTGAGTTATTTCTATTTTCTATGACTAACCTATGTGCATTTTTGTTTTCTTTGATTAACTGCTTTTGGTCTTTTTTTCTTTTTATCTTTTAGAAACTTCTATTTGTGTAGCTAGTTCCTTCTTCACTTTGCATACTATGGATTTTTCCTTATTTACTTCATTAACCATTGCTTCTAACAAGAACAAATTGCACATGAATCTTTTCTTTTTCATTTCAACCTCATGTTTTTTTAACCTTTAGCTAGTTAAAGGGTTCATCCCTTATGAGGTTCAATTGGTGGATGAATGATCTAAAAGCTAAGCATGAACTTATGAAAATTCTTTGATCAATTACTAGTTTAATGATTTTACTTATTGAATTTGTATTTTAACAATCATTAGCTTCTCCTTTATCTTAATGAGTGCAAATTAGGTAATAGTGATATCTTAAAAAATGATGAAGAAATTTGGTATTGACATCTTGACTCTCACCAGTTTGTGCAACATCTCCTCATGTTAGGATACACTCACTTTTCTTTCTATTCCACTTGATTGAATCCTTGTAGACATTTGAATGTTTTTCATTACAATAAGGTTTGGTACTGGTATTACCAAAAGCTTAGTGCTTGTTCAGTTTGATAAGTTGCCACCTTTGTGATTTTTTCTTATTCTTTATGTGGCATGCCCTCTTTTAACACAATGGAGAAAGCTATAGCATTGTCTAATTTTTTTTAAAAAAATTATTAGTAGATATGTTGAATGCATATTCTTCTTTAATAGGGTTTCACTTGGATAGTGGATTGACTTATTTTAGTGTTAAAGAGATTGTAGAGACCATCATGTTGCTAATTTACATCTGATGAGAATTCATGCAAGTGGATCATGGTAGAGTGATAGTCCTCACTACCTCCTATAGATGGTTGATATGATGTTTTAAATGCTTCTACCCTTTTTGATGAGTCGCATTTTGTCGGTTGCATCAACAAAACCTTATTGATGTGGCCTCATCGTCTGAGCCTCGTCAACAAGGCCTAGTTGATGCATCATATCATGCGTCGTTGTGGCCCCATCGACGTAGTGCCTATAGTTGGCTATAAATACACACTTGCAATTGCATTTATGGAAAAGTAGAGATTGTAGTTGTAGTGGAGCTCTTGTAGATTTTCCATTCAAAAGTTAGAATTTTTTCCCCAAGTGTCCACAGCAGGAGTCATTGAGTGTATGGATCTTTATTCGAGCATTTTTGTACCTGAGCACAACAGTATGTGCAGCAATAAAGATGAGCTTTCTAATAAACCTTGCAGCACTTTGGATAGATTAGCTATTTCATTTATGCATTTAATATTTTCAGTTATCTATTAAATGTTTTCAATTAGTTATTAATTATTTTCCAGTTATTACATTAATGAAGCAATTAAGTTAGATAGAGTACACACATAAGTATGACCACTTTGAGCATAACACATATTCACTTGGTAATCCCAATAGTGTTATTGCTTGGTACACCCAGTAGCATAGCACTTGGTCACCCAACAGTGGATATGTGGGTTTAGGATGTGTACGAAAAGTGAGATTGGATGTTTATGTTAGGATTAGTTAAATGCTAGTTAATTAGTTAATTTAGATTAGTTAATCAGATTAATTTTATCTACATTTTGAGCACTAAACTATAAAACACAAAATGATAAAAATTAGATGCCTCAGTTACACTTAACCATACCAACGAACATCACAAGTGTAATTGGGAAGACAACGATTGACCTTAAGGCAAAATTCACTTCCTAAAGGACTAGTGCATCGGAAATGATAAATTCTGTGGAATTCGACTGAGTCGTGCATGAATGCTTCATGATTCTTATGGTTGGGCATAGGGGTATGTCGCCACTCATCATTGGCACCGTTACCAGGGACTTTGTTTGTGGAACATGCACTATTTAGGTTTAAGTGAATACCATTAATATTGTTGTACGAACCTCAAGGTTAATATCATTCCCACTATACATAGAATTATAAAAGCACATTGATTATTTTATCTTATTTTGCAAAATATCTTCTTCTTTTTGCAAGAATAGAGATACAAAACCACCAATCCCATAAAAAATGCAAGGTGGTATACACTCATCCAAATGAGTTTGTGCCAAACTTCACCTTCATCCTACATCAAGATGAATAGCTATGATGGTGTGATAAGGAGGGTAACATTGTTTTGCCCCCTAATCGATCTATGCCCAGGATGTTATTCAAAACCCTTAAGAAGTTGGGCATAGCAGGTCTTCATGAAGAATGCATTATGGATGAATATGACACTCAAAACTATTGTTCCACCAAAACACAATGCAAACGAGATCAATGTCAAGAGAAACTCCATGAAGCTACAAAGGGGAAACATTACACCAATCCCTTGTTCCTACTAAATCAAGATGACACTAAGGATCCTCCTACTGAAGGTTCTCAACATGAAGATTCTCCACCCCCTACAGATGATGAGGGTGTAAACCTAAACCTATGATTCACTATTCATAAATTAAGTTCAAGAAAAAGTGATAACCAAGGTAGGGACTCGAGCAAACAACACAACAACAAGGGTTCTAAGGATGACAATCATAATAAGCATAAGAGTGGTGGTAGACACCATGGTGGTAGTGTCCACCTTCCTCTTCATTTGATTCTGAACATTCCTCTTCATCTAATGTTTCTCATGGAAGCCACCGTTGAAACAACCATGATGAAGGTGATCAGCGAGGTAACCATGACTATGAAGGCCACAAAAACCAAAGGGGTGGCCAAAACCATCATCAGCATCATCGATGCAACGATGATGATGAACCTCTATTGGTGACTAAAAGAATGCTCAACATTGTGAAGGTAGTGAAAATCCTAAATCGGCATATGAAAGATAGTTAGATCAAACACCTAGACATGAAAAATATCCAAAAATTTGAGGGGGGATATTTTTGATCTACAAAAATATCTACAAGCTTTTCAAGATGCCTATGCCTTACAAAACATAGAGAATGAGTGGAAAAAACTCAAGCTTTTTCCAAGGACACTCATCAAGGAAGCTAAAAGCTAGTACTGGTCCTTAGAGCTATAATCTATCCACAAATGGAGTACCATGTGAGAACTATTTAATGAAAAATATCAGACGTACTCCAAAGTGTCCAATCTGAGAAGAAAAATCCAAGGCTAGAAACAGGGAGCACATGAACCTTTGGATGCCACCATGAGCCACTACTATTCACTCTTACATCGATGCCCTAGACATGGTTATTCTCAAAGGGAACAACTTCACCACATCATAGATGGGCTCAGAGCAGAAACAAGAAGAACCCTTGGGGTGTATGCTCAAGGAAGATTGTCTAAATTAAGATCTCATCAAATCCAAAGGCTAATTGAGCAAGTAGCAAAAGAAGAAGGTGAGCTATAAAAAATGGAAAGTGCTAAAGAGTATAATAGAAACCCTTCCATAAGAAAACAAGAGGTTCGACTTTGTGACAAGGAGAAGTCACCACTTGATGAAGTGGTGAATAGAAAGAGCTTGCCCATCCAAAAATTTGTTTATGATATTTCAGCAAAGGTTGACAAATTATGGAACTCTTTGGATGAAAAAGTTCAAATTGTTTTAAAGATTGCTAAAGAATTCAAAGAGCAAAATAGTAATCGTAATCGTAGGAGGTGAAAAGAAGCTAAATGTACCTACCAAAGAGGTAAGGACAAAGCTACTGCTGTCAAGGAAGTTGTGAAGTTTGACTTTGATGATGAAACTGAATGTGGCATATGCCAATATGAACATCCAAAGGGATGTTGCCCTGTGGTGTCACACTTAAAAGAGTCTAGAGTGTACGCATTGAATCCTTGCCTAGCACATAGGTAAGCTCCAAGATGATTTCCCTACCCTCAAGGTAATCTAAGATAGTTCCACCAACAACAATAAGCTTACTACCTAAGTGGAACTCCTCCACAACCTTATGAATAATACCAATAGTGGTACCAACCACAGTCGTGGGGAATGCCACCACCAAAGCAGTAGTACCCTTATAGGCAACTAGATCCATATGGGTACTATGTTTAGCAGCCTATCTCCCCTAAAAGTGCTGCAAGTCATGCATCACTCCAACATCACTATTACCCTCCAAAGTACCATCAAATACATACATCATCTACTTGAGGAAAAAACCCATATTTGTATCCATACCATCCTCTACCTCCACTTTCAACCTAGTTACCTCTTGCTCCATCTATGCAGGGAGAGATTGTTCCACAACTGTAATAGCATAATGCTACAAGGGTTGTACACTCATAAGTAATTTTTCAACCAAGTGGTTTGAACAATTGATCAAGAAAAAGACCTTTCTTTCAGCCCAGTAGTCCTCTTCAGCCTTCACAATTTAGTTCGACTAATTGCCTTGCATCTCCAACACCCTCATCCTCTAGATTAAACACCTTCGAGTGCTCTTCAAACCAAGTGTTTCTTAGGATCCACACTGTAATTCAAACCGCTAAGTTACCAAGTGTATACTACTAGGTGTACCAAATGTCCACTACTAGGATTACCAAGCGTTAATACGTTATGCTCAAAGTGGTTGTACTCATGTGATTACGATTAACTACATTAAATACTAAGAACATAAATGGAAATTTCATGTAAAGTGCTAAAAAGTAAAAGTAAACTAGTCTAAGTGATGCAATGAATGTAGGAAATCTTGATTTTATTATCGTTCATGCTAATATGTCCAAGTACATAAGCATAAGAATAAAATTCCATACAATCTCATAAATTCACGCTGTAGGCACTCAAAGGAAAAATATCCTAACTTTGGAAGAGAAACTACAAAAGTTTAGCTGAGACTAAGATCGAAAGGTGTCATAAATATAAAGAGTGTGTATTCATATAAGCAATGATTGCACCACCATTGACATACCTGCATCAACGCACCCTAGCATGCATCGATAAGGATACGTCGATGAGGCTGCATCGATGGGCATGCATCGACATAGCCTGCATTATTACTGTTCATCAATTACCTATGCTCCAACTTCCTTTTACCTTAATTTTATATGCATTTTATATAATCAAGTTACTTTGTTATCCAAAAGTTACCTTTTGTATTGACAATAAAGCAAATTCCATAGTACCAAGAAGCTACTTTTGAATATTTGAATTGAGAAGAGGATACATCATTCACTGACTCTTATTGACCATTTACCTATATGAGAACATTAAGAAAAATTTGGTAGTGAAAGTGGGATTAGAAAAGCTAACTTGATTAAAATAAAATCCTCAATTGGAAAAAGTTACCCTTTTATCTTTTCAAAAGGAGACCATATTATTATTTTATTAAAGGATATCATCGTTCCAATTGCATATTGATTTATTTAATATTTCATGCACCCATAATACTATTTTATTTAAACAAAACAATACAATACAAATCACTTGCGTATATTTAGGAGTAAAAAAAGTAGCATTAGGAAAAGCTACTGATGTAAATAACTTATATGAAAAAAAAATACTTAAATAGGAAAGGCCATTACTATGAAATGCCATCTAAAAAATGTTAAACTTGGCTATGCAAGTGTGCTTAGAAAAGGAATGGTGCATTAATTAAACAATTAAGTTCTTTTAAAAATTAGACAAAAAAGATTTAAATAATTATATACTTGATTGTAATCAACAATATTTTTGTCAATCTTCTAGGCACTATCCTAAAATCAGAGTTTAGAAGATAGGCTAAAGAAAATCACATACATATAATTTCCCAAGCAAGATTCATGTCATAGCATTCTAATATAGATCATCTCATCTCTTCAAAATAAACTTATTGATAAAGCGAAAGGTCTACATAAGAAAAATTTTATCTAGATTTTTCTAAAACATATGATTCTATCATTCAAAACAAGTTATATAGCACTTGTAAAAAAAAAATTATTCAATAATTGTATTAGTGTTAAACAAGGTTGTCCTATTTCTCTTATTTTATTTGGTTTTTTTTATTGATGAACTTGAAGAGTGGATGCATAAAAAACTAACTCATTTTGCAATTACAACTGGAAGTAGTCTTGTGACTCTTACTCTATGATTGCAATTTAGAGGATGAAGATAAAACTAATGAAAACTTTTGGCAAGTGAATCAAGGCAAACAGAATTGAAAAATATGTAATCAAATAAATATTCTACTAGATAGAGCTTTTGTAGGATGAATAGATACAAAAATACCATTCTTTCAAGTCCAATGAATGATCTGAATATGGAAGGCTTAGGTAAAAAAATTTCAACTTACTAAAAATATTTGGCTTTTCAATTGTTTTTCTGCTTCTACATGTTCACATATTTTGATGGAGATTGATTATTTTAAGATTAATGAATGTTTTTTTTTTTTGTCCTGGATGCTTTCATTCGAATAAACAAAATTTTATGGGTTTTGCTTCTCATTAGGTTTTGATCCTTAATTTGGATTTTGGTCTTTAGAATCTTTTTGTTTTGAGGTGTTTTTTGAAGTTGTGGGATTTGGTTCTTTTTCGAAAAAAGAGGGTTATCGAAGTTGTAACTGAAAGATTTGTATGTTTATAAAACCCTCTAGTTTTTTATCAATTTCTTTTTGGTGGAATGGAGTGAAATATGTGCAAATTCTGACAAATCAAACATTTTATGAACCAAAGGTATGAAAAGATAAAAAGAACATATCTAAACCCTTGACAACTTCATCTCCTACTTCACTTCAATCTACCATTGCTTTGATACAAGAAGTTTTGAATGGGGCCAAGGAAACACATCTAGAGCTATTAACTTCAAAGTCACTTGAAGTCTATTCCCCTCAAGAAGCACTAGCTCAAATGACAGCCCCTAATCTAAATGTACAACAAGTTATTTTGTATAAGCCAGAGTCTTCCAAGCAACAAACTACCAATATTGGACAAAAGCCCCATCAATTGAAATCTAAAAAACATTTGCAAGTCACACTCAAATGTCTTGAAGTATTGCAAAAATGGCATGGAGTCTCATCTTCCAATTCTACATAGAGATTATCACCTAAAATGTGAGGGGTTCTCACCTCCTCTCATCAAGAAACCATCAGATTTTGGTAATTTTCTGAAAATTTGGATTTTTTCTGTTTTGAAGAGACAAAACTATATAACATTGAGAGTGGCTTTTATCTAGAAGCTCTTTCTTATATATGGTTTTTGTTCTTCACTTGTTGGCAAATCTTGAGGCTTATGAATTATTTGAAGACAAACATTTTTTGTATCTGTTTCATGGTCTTCCTTTCACTCCATAACTATGTGCATTGTAGGAACTCCCTAGTGGATTCTGGTATGTGTATGGCCTACCAAAAGCTCATGATCATGGTCCTTTCTAGCAACAATATCCTTTATTTTTCCAAAATATGTCAAGTCCCTTTCTAATTGCTAAGGATTTTAATTGGTGCTTCATCCCAAAGAGAAATAAGAAGGGCACTGGAACCCTCTACCTCATGCTCCAAAAGACCAATGATTAGAAACAATACAAGGTAACCTTTGAACTGTAACTAGTAAAAAAGTTTAGTTCATGACATGAAAGATAAAAACTTGTCCAACTTATAAAAAACTCTATCATGACTAGCTCTCTGATTAGTCTATATAAAATAGCAATCTAGGATGTGAAAATCATAAAGGCCCTCTTTATTGTAATTTTATGTAGAAGTAATGATATGTTATTGTGAATATTGTCATGAAATTATTATATCTACTTAATCATGAAATAAAAATTTAGTTTGGTTGTTAGAAGGTTGTCTATGTTGGTTTCAACAGGCAAAAAAAGTAGTTTGCAGTGAAAACCAATTTTTTTAAAGTATAAATGCTTGAAAGCTCAATTACAAGCCCTTTGTTAATAAAGATCTCTGGTGTCCGAAGTTGAAATGCTTGTTTTTGTTTATGTTAGATGTACCTTGGCCATTATGGATCTAGGTTTACCTTACTTTTAAAAAAAAAACTCTTAATAACTTTTTTCAGCATTCAAGAATGAAAGTTCATGTCTAAAAAACAAAAATTATGATTTGTGGCAATTCAAAATAAAATGTACAATTCACTAACAAACATAAACATGTGAACCTAATTTCCTTTTACAAATAGCTTGGCTTGGAATGCTCCTACAATTACAAATGGGATCAATGTAGTACCCAAAAAGTTGCAAGTGGTATGAAAGCTTTATTTGTTTTAAAAAGCATTCTAGTCTAACCTAGGATATCCAAAAATAACTTTATCATGTCATTGTTTTATGGGTGTGTTGTAGGAGATTTTGCTTTGTCAAATAAATATTAAAAACAAATAGAAGAAATTCAAAAGCTTTTTTTTTTTTTTTTTTTTTTTTGCTTGATGAATTTAAACTGAAAGAGACAAAGCACAATATGATAGTATGAATAGTATGCTGATATAGACATAATATGATAATATGTTGAAATAGACACAATATGATATGTTGCTATGTTTCTTCTTGAAGCAAAGATGATGTTGTTAAAGGTCCAAGCTATTTGTTAGTTTATAGCCCATACTTATTATCTTTCTGCATCTTCATTAGATAAAAATTCCAAAAAAAAAAGTAATAATGGAAACCTAGAATAAAGGATGACCTCTTGAGAAAATTCTATGGCTTAACAAATAGAATATTCAAAAGTACATTCTCTATTTTGATACTAACCAAGTTCACAATTTCGTAAAACAAACAAGATATCAAAAACTCTGAGAAAATGTAGAAGACAAAAACCATTGTAGGTCTTAATTCAAAGGCAAATTATTTATCTTCTACTATCCCTCACCAATGCACAATTAGCAAAGCATGAATGAGATTGAGACTTGAGAGTCAAAATAAGTAAATGCACAAAATTCCTCATGAAGAATGACTATGCTCACTAGGCAATACAAATACCATTGAAGATGAATACCATATTTTCATGCAATGTCCTGCATTGGCACACATTAGACATAGAAGGAATATTACAATCATAAAATTTGGTTGATTTGTTCCATATGTTACCAAGAATAGTTGGTAATTTTTTTAATGATGTTTTCAAAACTCATAGTATGTATATTTCTACTGTCTAATAGATCCAAAGGATCTACGAAATAAAGTTTTAGTTTCAGTTTCAGAAAAATTTAGGAAAATAATTGTGATCAAAGATGATCCCTACTCTATTATGTGAAACAGGGTTACAAAAATTGGTTAAACACTACCATCAGAAGTTCAGAACGTTGCCAAAATGGGGACACTATCTTTGATCTTGCTGACTCAAAATTTAGCTGATACTTGACTAAACAAAGCCTTAAAATCTTTTGTAGGAGATCCTACCTCCTCAGGCTTAGATGCAAGGTCAAATGCTTTGCTCTTTGCTTCCTCATGAAGTAATGCCTACAGATCATGAATTGAACATGAGAAATCAGAAGAAAATTCCTTAGGCAATGTCATTATATTATAAACATAATTAAATGTATTAAGAACTGAAATCACAACCTCCTAGACTTTCTATTTTCTGTTATGATTCCTCGATACAAGATATCTCTAGCATGATGAATGCTTTTCTGTGCTTTTGGAATATGTATACAAACTTTTTAGTATGAATTGTTGTTGTGACCCGGACACTATAGATCCAGGGTTTGCTGTTTGCTAAAAAAACATAATTAAATTAAATGGTTAACATAAATTAACTAATTAAATCAGACCCACTGACCTGAAGGCAGACTTCAGCGACATCGGCCCTAGGGATTGTTTTGGTATCAGTAGTAAGTAAATCATCATCACGCCCCACCAATAAATCCCGGATTCCGCCTTCCTTATCCAGCAATCCACCAGGTCTGTTAAAGAAGTCAATTTTCAAACAATCAAACAATGTAAGAGAAATGTTGACAAAGTTGATTACCATGTCAATGCATTCTCCATTCCTACTCTCATCATTAGGAGACATAGAGAGATGACGATTAACATTTTTTTATGAAACTCAAACTGAGAATGGATGCATTGGATCAGTTAAGTTTCAGTGATCTTTTGCATAATGCTTATACATCTCAGTAGCAAACTATTGATATTGAACCTGTAACTTATTAAAAGCAAGCCACATGCCTTGATTAACATTTTTATCTTCTCCCTAAAAAAGGAAACTAGGAAATTCTTGTATGAAATATACTGTTCTGGAAGCTATAAGCCACTTGAAAATTGAGCAACAAATACTTCTCAGATCTATGGTTACACAATATTTGCAAAATAGTTAGATCTTTGACATGAAATGCAATTGGACGTAAATAAAGTCAAACATCTCACCATAAATTTATCCAAGGAAACAATGCATTAAAACTGTAAAATAAGCATTATTTCAAAAAGTTTGGGAAAATGTACATGGGAAAAAAACATATTTATTTGCATAGTATTAGAGAGGCCTTAATTCAAAGGCAAATGACAAACTATTTACTTGCTGCTATGCCTCATCATTTAATATACACAAGTAGTAAAGCATGAATGAGATCTTATAATCTAAGAGTTGAAATAGGTAGATGGCTCAAAATTCCTTGTAAAGAACAAATATGTTCAATGTGCAATGCAAATTGCATTGAAGATGAACACCACATTCATTAAATATAGATAGGATATTACAGTTACAAATTTGGTTGATTTGTTCCAAATCTTACCAAGAAGACTTGTAATTTGGTTAAAGATGTTTTTAAAACTCATAGCATGGATATTTCTACTGTCTAATAGATCCAGAGAGTCTAAAATGTAATAAATTTCAGTGTCAGTTTCAATTTCAGACATATTCAACCATTCTAATAACTAAAAGGAATTGTCTACTTTTAATATCGCATCAAGAAACCTAATACAAATCCTTCCTGCTAAAATTTCCATTGCAGTGAGTGTATTTTACACATTGGTCTCCAAGAAATTAAGGGAATGTTGTATTATTATATTTAGTTTAATTTTGACTTAGAGGTTGATGTCTGCCAAAAATTATAAAACATAAAATCCATAACATATTAGATCTTTGTTGTAATGTGTGAGCTTATATTTGATATAGCAACTCATCTCCAACATCATCGATCCAAATAGGTTTCAAAAATAGAATCAAACAATGATAGAGTATTCTCTTTTTCCAAAATTAAATGCACAAATATGCAATCTCTACCTGATTATTGTATAAGGAATACCAGAATCTGCAAGATATTGTTCAGCTTTTCGTTTCCATACCTGGAAACAAAAGAAGGTAAGGTGAGCAACTGATGTTCGCTACACTACACCTTCCCAAAGTAGCATTAATTAATGTTCTATATATTTCCACAAAAGATGGAGCATATAAATAGCCTAAAATGGTCTTGAATGGCACATTTCTTAAGATACTGAAAACTCATTATGAATATTGCATGAATCGCTTAATAAGATTCTCTTGTACAATTTGTGCCCTATTTTATTTTGTTCTTGGTTTATAGCAGAGGTTATTATCCATTGACATTTCAGTTAATGGTTTATAGCAGAGGCTCTACAATTCTGTATTTAGATTTTAGTTTATGTAATGCTAGCCAATCCCATGAGATACAAGGCAATAGAACCCTAAAACAAGAAGATGGGAAATATTTTCATCTTTAAAAAAATTCCTCCATTCAGAAAGAAAAAGGAAAAAAAAATCATTGACTGTGAGCTTCTGTCTTCGTAAGACAGTATATTCATTATTTAACTACCTTTTCAATTTTTTCCTTTATAGTATTTTGGTGTTTCAATAGTTTTTTATTTTTTTTTTCATTCATTTGGTCATGCGTTTTTTTTCCAACCGTAGGATTTTAATACCTATCACAACTAATTCAGTTTTCCCCTAATTTAATTCAAGTTTCTAAACATCCCCTTTTAATTGCTTATATTTTGAAAATTTATTTATGGATATCGTCATGCCAAAACAGAGCAGCATTTTATTATCTGTGTGCAATACTTCATTATATATGCCAAATACATCGGCTATATGGGGTTAAGCTGATTACTCGTTGAAATACGGTGACCATTTTTTATATCCATAATTTCCTTGGGGATCTTCAACATCAACCAAAAACCATTTAGATCTCTTTGTCCAAGCTTATATTCCAAGAAACAGGAGCTGGCTACTCGCTATACATTTTGGAAAGAAAAAGAAATTCTGACTTTTGTGAGAGCACAATTCAACTAAATAAAATGTAATGGTTGGCACCAAAAAGATAGAGACTATGACATACAGAATGACATTTGGCTTCCCAAATCTTTAAAGAGGCAAGATTAAAAGTTCTAAATATAGAATAGGAATAGGCTGATACCATAAGAATGATTATTGTACTTTTTATATTATTTTTAAAAACCTAGTTGGATGTGTAATTAAACCTTGATCATGTTCCTTGGCTGATGTCTAGAATCTCTAGGAATTACTAATGTACCAACAATGCTAATTTT
Source organism: Gnetum montanum (assembly GCA_015680685.1). Lineage (NCBI taxonomy): Eukaryota > Viridiplantae > Streptophyta > Gnetopsida > Gnetales > Gnetaceae > Gnetum > Gnetum montanum. The sequence continues at coordinate 83,306 of MNCI01033639.1, read as the reverse complement.
GTTCTTCATTAAGTCGCACTTTTACCTGTTCAATATAAGGGGAAAGAATCATGTCTGTCATCTTGCTATCATTTGGAGGATGGTAAGGTTCTTGTTTCTCAAGTCATAAGACCTAGGTTCAAGCTTGGGTACAGCCACTTGAAAAAAGGTTAGGATTTTTCTTCCACTGACCCTCCCAGGAACCTGCTTTGGTGGGATGAACATTGAACCTCCAAGTCATAACCCTCACATGTCAGTCATCTACTTCAGGAGTTTTACATATTTAATTTTCATTTGCCTTGCTTGTTTTTAGGAAGCTACAAACAGTACTTAAACAGTATTCATATAATCATAAATCCACGTTTGGTAACCCAAGTGTAAGAAAACGAAAGTTAATTGAAACAAACTTGTGAAGGCAAGGAAGCAATGCGTTGTTTTAAGTCTAAAAATTGAGATAGGATTGAAGATTGCGGGGTACTGAACATTCAATAAGGGGAGTCTAGACAAAATAGTATTTCACTTGATGGATGAATTAGGTAACCAGCCATGTTTCACATTATTCTTTATTTATTTATCTGAATATAGCTAAAGCATTTGTGCCAAGAACGAACCGTCAGATATTCTATAAGTCAAAGTATATCATCCTGCTAACTAATTTTCTGCATGCATTTATAAATTTTAAATTTATAAAAGGAACATATTTTACAAAAATTGCTAATGCATTGTGTAAAAGAAACGGCATGAGCATCAAGATTTACCAGAATATTTCCATTGCCCAGTGAATTCAGGGAATGATTAGGGTTAGTGCCACCCATGGATCCAACCAACACTACCTGCTTCGCACCAACCTCCTTGGCTGCCAATAAACCCAGCTAATTATGTTTTTTGTGTTTTTTTTTTCTTTTTTTTTCTCCCAAGCATACTGGTACTTCAATGAAAGTAAGAAATGAATGATAAATTCCTGAACAATTGAAAACGCATACCTGCATCTACCTGATTCTTCTGACCAATCCAGTCAACCTGACAAATTCAATAGTCCTTGAGTATACGGAAATCATCTATAGTTGTACAATTCATAGCTTTTATATATATATATTTACTGAAACTAAAGGTTTCATATTATTTTTTTTTTCCAATACGTTTGGAATTATATTAGATTCGATCATCGGTAATAGTTGATTTTTTAAGGCTCAAAGAAAATAAATAGCATCCTAGTTATTGATGGCTGAGGGTTAGTTTTAAAACAATAAAACTAAGTAATTTTCAAAAAGAAAATTATTTTTAAAAGCTATAACAGCTACTTTAAAAAGAAAAGTAAACCTATTATTGTAAAATAATAAAACCAAACAAGATAAAAGACACCTTAAAAGGAGTTTTAAAAAGTAAAAGAAGAAAAGGTTCTAAGCATTAAAAAAAGAGCGAAATCGTTAAAGAAAACCGCCATAAATGGTAAGAAAACGACCTGTTCAGGATAGCATCCGTCCTCAAAGTAGAATTCGGGACGGCCGCCTTGAGAAGGATCATATCCTGGTTTCATTTTGGGGACGGCACTGGTAAGAATGATGAGCGCATCAATGCCTTGAAATGCTTGAGCCAATGTTTCTGGGTTTCTAATGTCACCCACAAAAACATCCTCTGCACCTCCAATTTTGTGTTTGCTTTCCTCTGTTCTCACAAGCCCTCTCGCCACAAACTCAGTCGGCCTTTCCTTCAACCTTTTGTATACTATCTGCCCTGCTTTCCACAAAAAATCCCATCTTGAGTGTCAATTTTCCAGCAACTACTGCTCTCCCAAATCTAATCAACTAATACATAAATGTAGTGGCAATCCAGGATCTCGAAACAGAACGGAAATTCCCCATTTCTATTAGAACAAAACCCCAACGATAGCACTCAAGAAAAATTAAAGGAGAACAAAAATTCCAATCACAGCACGCAAGAAATAAGACAAGTGCAGAAACGGCGTATAATACCTGTTCTGCCTCCGGCACCGGTAACTAAAACAGTAAGTGGAGCTGCAGCCATGACTTTGAAGCCAGAGTATGCCCGTCCTCTGGAATTCTTCTTCTGGTTGTTTGTGAGGAAGGAACTGTGAAATTTCGAAGTTAAATTTGAGTATGCGCTGCAGCAGAATACACGACTACAGCGGGGTTGACTTGCACAAAAGTGAAGAAATTCTGTCATCATTAATTCTATCTTAAGCGATATAGTTAGAGATGTGGGAAAGCATTCGAATGAAAATGTAACGGGTAACATGCATGGCTCAGGAAGCTACCATCACCAGAGCACCGAACCTTATCCATTGGCCAATTGCAATCGAGCATGAGTCCGTACCATGGCCGACGTATTTGTAATATTCCCACGTGGAACTAGCATGACCAATTCCTCAGTAACATTTATATTCAACTTCAATGTCGAGAACTAGGCTTTATCAATAATATTACCTTTTTTTAAATGGTTTCTATTTGAGTTAGTTGTATTGGTCTCCCGGGGTGCGTTATGTCTTGTTACAGGGGGTCATCTTGCAACATTGGGCTCTGTTAAGGTTTTGGTTTTAATTTTTCTTCTCCAGCTTGTAGCTCACCTTAAGAACCCCCTAAAAGTCCACTCGGAGTTTGAAGGGCCGTCAACGAATTTTGGAAAATTTGCCAATTTTTAATTTTTAAATTTCAATTAATTTTCTTCCATCTCATAAACCAAATATTGAGTTCAATTCATTTTAAATCAATTTTTTTTCAAATCTCATAGAACTCTAAGAAATTATTCTTATATGTAACGTGGGATTTTATTTATATAAAGCCAAACCCAAAAGTCTAACAAGTGTGAAGCATAAAAAGTTGCAACTTCTAGTGTACAGAACCTCATTATTAATGTCAAAAAATATTCTTTGTTGGTGGATCGAAGGTTGTTTTCCTTTTGGAAGAGGGGTTGGTGGAAGGAGTGTGGAGATCATTACAAGTTCTATGCTATCTTAACCATCACTAAAGAACTACATGGCCCTGATTCCTTGTGTGTTGAGTCATAAGGATATGTAGGCTTACTCAAGAACATGGCTTTGATGCTTAAGTCATTGCCCTTCTCTAAGGAGTGGGGCTTAGGGCTAGAAGTGTTAAAGTACAAACATATCTTACCTCTCTTAAGGGATTGATGTCTCATGTGTACGTTAGTGCTCTTGAGTATGCAGTGTATATTGCATTGGTTTGGGTCGCTTATATGATTATAAAGGTGCTCTTGAACTAACCTTGAAGCATGTGAGCTATGTTCTTATGCTCGTAGGTTCTTGAGGATATTAAGGTATAGTCTACTTTGAGTCTGCTCTAGAACATTTGGCTACTTTGGGACTCCTACATGGTGCTAAGCAATGCTTCCCCATCACAATGTCGTTATAGTTAAGGTTATAAAGTAGCTTGATTTAGAGTTCTATATTGCTCTATGATTTTAGATAGTCATGCTTGTTATATTACATCCTATATTGCCTAGGCAATAGTCACCCAAAGTTAGGAATGGATAAAACTTATTTCCCAAATGCCCCAACACTCTTGATGCAAAATACAATACAAAAAACCATTCAGTTTAATTCACCTAAGACTTACAGTAAATGGAAAGTAGCAATGGTATATTGGAAAATAGTAATGATGTGTTAAAATTTTTATGGTTGAAGGAAATTAGTAGTGGTTTATAGTTTACTAGCTTCGAAAAATCGATGTGTATGCAAACAATAATACACTACAAATTAGGTTCAACACCCAACAATACACAAAAAACTATTAAGTTTAGTTCATCCAAGACTTATGGTAGATGGAAAGGAGCATACATGGAAAATAGCAAGAAAATAACAATGGTTTATGATTTGCTGCATTTGAAAAATTATGTGTATCCAAGCAACAATATACTACACATTAGGTCCAGCACCCAATAATACATTACAAACATTAGAAACACTAAGGTAAATATTTATTATATACATTCAAGTAATAATACTCTCCAAATAATATATAGTATATAGTAGGTATCCTATATACTAGCCATACTTGACCTAATATATAGTATATAGTAGGAAAAAACTTGAAAATTTTAATTTTACCCTTAATTTATAGGAAAATATTGCCAAAAACCATTGTCAAATTCACTCACCCTAAAACATATATCTAACATGAGACTTTAGAATAAGTATTATCTAATAAAACAATGATGTAATCTAATAACAATGAGGTATTAACCTAGAGGTAAGATTCTTAACTTGGTAATTCCAAGCTATAGGTTCAATATTAATGGGTGATATTGAGTTATAAAGTTCTAATTTAACAATGAGGTATTATGCCAGTAGTACAAGCCTTACCTCAGTAACCTTAGGTCATAGGTTCAATTCTACTAGGTAGTACTCAGTTATAAACTTTTATAAATCTTGGGGTGTACCTATGTTTGAATTATTTCAAATTCCAACATTCCCCTATAAAGTTTTAATTTAACTAAATGTCTTGATGGTAAATATTATTAAAAAATGTTTTGGGTCTCCCCAAAACAAAGATCTAGTCACTTGAGCCATCTATTATTTGTAGTTTACACTTTATTGTGGGTTAGGGAGGATTGAAATTAAATTACATGACACTATACGTACTTCCATTAATAATATAATGAACAAAATGACATCCAATAAGGTATGATTCTATAATACAATAGACAAAATTATATCAATTGAGAGGCATTGGAGATTTGAAGAAAACAAACTCATAAGCATGAAGTTTTGCAATTCCAGTGCTTAAAGTTTTGTCAGGAGGATTTCTAACAAGGATATTATTGTAGAGAATTTTTTAATGAGGAATAATCTAAAGATAGAGAATATTAATGTCTCTAAGGCTATAGAGAATGTGAAAGATTCTAAAGCTTTTTATTTCATTTTACATGATGATTTATTTGAACCTTTATAAAACATCATTTCTTAATATGTATGTTTGTAAATTATTAGCTTTATTATCTAAAATAAAGGTTTTACATTAGTGATTTATGTTGTCCTTGAATGCTATGGAATTAGTATTTTGCATGTCAATTATATTTCTCAATCCTTTTTACTTATTGAACTTGCAAATTCTAAAATGATTGAGAAAACTTTGCCTCTTAAAATTTTTACTAATCATCACAAGTACTTTTATTACTTGGCTCTTAAAGTTTGATCCCACTTCTTTTAATTATTTTGGCCGAGAGGCCAACCACCAACCCCATCTAAGAGAATCTTCTTCAGTCATGATAAAATAATTTAATAATTTTATTATCATAATGATGAGGGTCAACATAAATAAATAGTTATCATCATGATACTTGGCTAAGAGATAACTTTTTCATGGAATTATTATTTTGATTGAGATAATATACATTGGTTTTGATTTTTGTTTTCAATGTGAAAATCAATTCTAAGTAAAATAACTTGAGATTTTATTAATTTGAAAAATATAAAATATTCTCTCAACCAAATAATAAATATATTTAAAAAATATATAACTAAACTAGTTCCAAAATTTCTTATTGGATTACATTAGAAAACATTTCACTTATTTTTCAAAGTGTTGAAAGTAAAATTATTGGTAGTATTGGCACTATCCTTAAAATAGTCACAAACATTATTAGATAGTGTACAGTGCAAATGTTATTTTGTAGAGATTAATTTACAATAAATGAAGACAAAATTAAAACTCAAGGTAGGTAATGAGTGTTTTTCTTTAAAAATTATATACTATAATTTGTGAGGAAGTTGTAACTATTATTATCACAAAGGTCATGTTATTTGAATTTATTTGTTTCTTAATAAAAAAAATCATAAAGAAAAGTTATAACATTTTTTTTAAAAAGAAAAATAATGATAATTTTTAACAAGCACAAATGAAACCTCCTTCAACACCTTCCTAATTTATTATTAATTCTATTAAATTTAAGGATGCTATTAAATTCTTTATAGCTAAAGAAAATTTTCTTTGGTTAAAAGAATTTCTTAATAGGAACTATCAATATAAGTGCTAACATAGAAGGATTTCACCTAGTGTAACATAAAAAGAAGAAGTCTTTTCATAAAGATTTCAATTCAAAAATTCATGAGGTATTTCCTTCTATATCTATCTCTACAAATATTTTAAATTTTTGTTTTTTTTTTTTTTTTTTTTTTTTTTCTGCAAATTTGGTTTGATGAATCTTCATTTCCTTCTTATCCTAGTTCACTTTAATTCCTAGAAAGTATTTGAGTTATCCAAGGTCTTTTATTTCAAATTTAGTTTTCATGCCCTTCTTAAAATATTCTGCTAGCTTTTTATTAATGGTAATATAGATAATGTCATCTACATATAGTGACATGATGATGAAATCATTCTTCCTTCTTGAAATATAGTGTTGGTTTGAACATGCATTTATGATAATTCTTTCTAGTGAGAGAGTCATTAATTCTCTAAAATTAGGCTATTGGTGCTTGCTTTAGGCCATATAGAGCTTTGTTGAGTTTGCATACAATGTTATGTTGACATCTATTTGTTGAACCTTTAGATCTTTATGTACTACTATAGAGAGAATGAGCCTCATGGTTTCAAATTTGGCCACTAGTGCAAATATTTCTTTATGGTCAATGTGTTTCTTTTATTTGAATCCTCTTGCCACAAGTCTTGCTTTGTATCTTGTGACTTCTTCTTTTTCATTGTAGTTTGTTTTAGACAACCACTTGCAATCAATAACCTTTCTATGTTTTACTTTATCTACTCATTCTTATGTATTGTTTTTTGGGATGACATTGTATACTTTATCTATGAATTCTTTCTAGACTTTTAATTTCATGGCTTCATTGATATTGGTTGGTCACACCTCTAGACTTTTAATTTTATGATAGGAGGTGTGACCAAGTCTTCCATGCTAAATCTTGGATTTGCTAAAGTCCTCATTATTCTTAACTTCATCTTTGCTTGGGATTTGATTGGCTTCTATTGTGAGGACATGCTTTTCTTGAGTAGTATGATTGCTTATATGTCTTCTTTTTTATTGAGATAGTTACATTCAAGGCTTTGATTTTTATAATTTCTTCATCTTAGGCTTGTTGACAATGCAAAAATTGCTTTTGAAATTAATACTATTTACTCCATTAGAGAGTTGTCCAATAGAGATTAGAGGGTTGGAAAGATTAGGAACATAATACACATTGAAAATGGTGACATTTTATCCACTGTTTAATTTAACTACAAAATCTTCTATTCCTTCTATGACTAAGTATTTTCCATTTCCAATTTTAATGTTGTTAAGATTGTTATTTATTTTGTAATTTAGAAGATACTTTTTGAAGAGTGTCTATGATTCAAGTATCTTACTTTATTTCTTTAATTAAATTGAAGGTTGCATAATTGCTTGGCTCTTCTTCTTGAGTATCCATTTGAGATGATGATGGAGTATCTTATTCTATTTGTGAAGTCTATCCATGTATTGTTTTAAAACTAATTTTTGTCTAGAATTAGTCAATGATACGTTCTTTTCTTTTATAAAAGCTCCAATATGGTATTAAGTCTTGACCCTATCTTTGTCCTTCAAATTGATTTCACCTACCTCTTCCTCTAGCTGAACCTCTTTCTCTTCCTCGTGTATTTTGAACACCATTTTCTTTTGAATTTAATTCTTGATCTTTATTCTAATAATTGCATCTTCATGTCCTTCTAAATCTTCCTTATCTACCTCTTCCTCTTTGGTTAGTTATGTAAGCTTGATCATCTTCACTAAATTACTTGTTATTATTCATAATTTATAGGCATCTAACTTGAGCAACAATTCATTAATATTAAGCATATTAAAGTTCTTTGAAAGAGTAATGTTTTCCATCATGCTCTAAAATCTTGGATCTATGTTGATGAGCATCAAAGTGTTGTGTCAATGGGCCCACATTGATGTAGCCTCATCAACAGGGCCTTGTTTATGTGGTGTTGCCTTGTCGATGGGGCCACGTTGACATAGCATTTGCTACATCTATGAGGCCTCGTCGATGTAGTCCTATAGCAAAAACGATAAATACAATATCATAATCATGTTTATGGAGATAAGAAGCCATAGTAGTAGCAGAGCTCTTGCAGTTTTTCCATTTGCAAGTTAGAATATTTCTCTAAGTGCTTGCAACAAGAGTCAGAAAGTGTATAGATCTTTATTCGAGCACTGTTGTACCTAAACCACACCAATGTGTACAACAATAAAGACAAGTCTTTTGATTAAACCTTGTAGCACTTAGAATAGATGAATGATTTATTTATGCATTTATTATTTTCATTAATCATGTCATTAATTAAGCTAAATTAGACTTCAAGCGATTAGTTGATTAATTAAGCTAAACAGATTAAACACATAAGTATGACCGCTTTGAGCATAAACATGTATTCGCTTGGTAATCCCAATAGCATTATTGCTTAGTGTGCGCCTAGTAGCATAGCACTTGGTAACCCAACAATGGATATGTGGGTTTAGGACATGTACGAAAAGTGAAACCCGATGGTTATGTTAGGACCAGTTAGAGATTAGTTAATTAGTTAAATCAAATTAGTTATTAAATTACTTCATCTCTCTACTTTAAGCACCAAAGAACATAAAACACAAAACAATAAAAATCATATGCCTTGATTACACTTAACCATACCATGTGCATCACAAATGTAATTGGGAAGACAACAAAGAACCATTAAGATAAGGTTCACTTCCTAGAAGAGTAGTACACTGGAAATTAGAGAGTCCATGGAATTTAACTGAACCACGCGTGAATGCTTCATGATTCGTATGGTTGGGCATAGAGGTAACTCAACCACTCATCATATGTAGAGAGCTTGAATAACTTTTTGAACCTTTTGCATATTGGTATATCAACAATTATATTCATCTATTTTTAATAACTTTTCATACATTCTAATAAAAAATTCTTTGATACTTTCATTTCTTTCAATTTTCAAGGTATCGAATTTTTGTTTATAGATTAGTTATTACAATTGTTGGCTTTTGAAGCTTCCCTTGTATTCTAATTGGAGATTATCCCAAATTTCTTTGGCAATAGTATGAAGATTATACTTTCCAGAAATAAATCATGAGATACAAGCCAATAGTATCATGAGAGCCAAATTATTATTATTCTTCTTTATTTTATATTCTTTGATTTGTAAGCTTATGAAATCTTCAAAATCATGAATGAATTCAAAACATGTTTTAACTATTTCCAAACTATAATTATATTTAAGAAGATCATTGTTTTTCATAGGTTGAAATCTTGAGAGCCATAGAAGATGATGGAGCATCTAGCTATGTCTTTTCCACTCATTTTTGTAGGTAAACCTAGCACTTCGCTACCAAGTGAAAGAATTTTAGGAGGTGAAATAATTGCTTGGTTATCTTGACTTTACAAAGAATTAGCTAATAAAATTTGTATTTTTTGGAAATTTAGAAAGTTCTCTATAATTTGTAAAAATGAATTGCTATAAAAGATATCTAAAGTTATGTTCAATTCTTTGAGAAATTATGGTAGTGGAACTTTGAGAAATGATAACTAAAACATTGTTAAGTTTCTTATGCTAAAATTTTAATTGGAAATTAACATAGATATTAGCTTTCAACTAAATCTAATATCACATCAAATCATTCTATAATGAGGGAGAAATAATCTAATAATTAACCTTCATTCATTTTAGGAAAAATTTAGGAATCAAAAAATCTATCAAATTATAGAGCTAATTTCTCCCAAACTATAGTAGATATTAAACTAAAGTTTTATTTGCATGTAGCCATCTATTCTAACTTTCTCATAAATCTAGAATCATTTAACAATGTTGCAAAATGACTGAGATATGATCAAAATAGTGAATGCCCCCAATTCTAACTGNGACTGAGATATGATCAAAATAGTGAATGCCCCCAATTCTAACTGTTTAACTTCCAAGATTGAGTAAGTAATGATGAATGATGTTGATGAATTGATAAATTGATGATGAAATAGTTATATTCTTGCTACAGTTATGTTGATTATTCTATAATATAAATTTCCAAGAGATGTCTTGGATATATTATGTCTGTGACAAGTAGATAAAAGTTTATTAAGAATACTACAATATGGTCCCAATGACAAAAAACCTTTAAAATTATACATACACACACACACACATGGATTGGGGTCAAAATAACATTTCAACTACCCATTAATCCATAAATTTCATATATTTTATTAAAATAAAATCTTATTATATAATAAAAAAATAAAAATTATTGTCTTCTACTCTAAAAAAGCAACAAGTGCTAATAATTATTTTATAGACCATATAGTTATGACCTATTTACAACTTGAACATTTAACAATATGTTCTTTCTTGGTAGTTCAAACATCTCATTCTCCTAGTTTTGTAGTCTCTGAGATATTACCCTTAATTGAGGTGATAATACAAGATAACAAAAGGTAAAATGATCTAACATTAATGGAACTTGGAGAGTAGGATATGATTCTTAGGATGGACTAGTTGACCAAACATGATGAACATTTGGATTATAAGAATAAGAGTCTTACGCTTATTTTCATGAGTGGATAAAAGTTACAATTCAAACAAGCTAGAGATAAAATTAAGCTAGACTTGATAAAAACAAAAAAGTTTCATCAATTGCTTAGGAATGGTCATAATTATTTTATGATCTCAGTGCATGAAGAGGCTAATTAGAAAATATAGTAGATTTTGATGATTCAAGAATTCTTAAATGTATTTAGAAAAAAACTTCTAGGAGTGTCTCCTCACAAAAAGATTGAGTTTTAGATTATAATCAAGCCTAAAACTCAACCAATTTTTAAAACATCTCATAGGATCTCTCTAGTGGAGTTGAAATAACTTAAAGTATATATTTAAGAGATGTTGAATAAAGGTATGATTTGACCAAGTGTTTCACCTTGGGATGCACAAATGCTCTTTGTCAAGAAGAAGGATGCTAGTTTAAGATTGTATATAGATTATAGATAGTTGAATCAAGTGATACTTAAGAATTAGTATCCTCTACCTACAATTAATGATTTATTTGATTAGTTGGGGAAAGCTAAAGTTTTTTCTAATGTTTATTTGAAGTCTATTTATCATCAAGTTAGGGTGCAAGAGAAAGATGTACCTAAGACAACTTTCAAAACACCTTATAAACATTATGAGTTCTTAGTCAAGCTCTTTAGACTCACTAATCCATCAATAATTTGTATATAGTTGATGAAGATTATGTTATGTCCTCACTTAGATCAATTTTTTATTGTCTTCATTGATGAAATTTTTGTTTATTCTAAGAAAGAAGAGGAATATTATTTGCAAGATCATTAGTTATATCCTCATGTATCTAACTATGATTTTTAGAAGAAAAAGATAGTTTTTTGTTCATGTTCTATCTAGAGCAAATATATTTGTAGATCCTTGTAAGATAGTAGGGATTAATAAAGTGAATGAAGTTAAAAGCTTCTTAGGTTTAGTAGGATGTTATAGGAGATTTGTACAGGATTTTTCTAGGTCTATTTCACCTTTACATAAGTTACTTGAGAAGCATTACTTTTTCTCTTGGTTAGATGCTTATTAGCATTAAATATTTTGTGTGTCCAAAAAATATTAACAAGCTAATTCTTTTCTATATTCTATAACATCCTAAATATTTATATATACCATCACAATGTAAACACTATCTATGGTGTTGGTGCATTATAATACTTATTGTGTAGAATTTATTAAGAATGATTCTATTTCTTGTAGTTCTTAACTAGTGTTAACTATTCATCATCACTATTTGTTATATCAACATGAATATTCCTCTTTACCTATAAATTTGTTAATTTTGGCTCTTTCATGTATGTGATTAGAAAACAATAGCGACACATTATTTAATATTACTTTTCTATATTTTTCTTTGTTTATGATTAAGATGTAATATATGTACGTAATAACATGAACACTATAATATTCATGGTGTGTTCTAATCTTTATGTTCTTTAATTTATATTTTGATAGTTATCAAAATATTTCTAATTTCCTAGACCTTATGATCTAAGTTTCATAAAACTCAACATGGTATTGAAGCTCGATTTTGATGACTTAGTTGACCAACACCATGAAACATTTATGGTGATTTGGTAGTTAGATGCATGTAATGTTAATAAAAATATAAATACAAACTATAGAATTTTATTTTCACATTTGCAAAATTGCAAAAACTATATAAAATTTAGTGGATCATGAAGAATCTTAATTTCTTCAATTATCATTTGGTCAATTTTTAAAGTCCATTCTATAATTAAAATATTATGTTTTTTCTTATGAATTCAAATATTTAAGTTATTTCATGATTTCAAGATTGTTGATTATGTAAATTTGAAATTTATATTACAAATTAGTTTCTAGATAAGAGAAATCATTGCATAATGAGTTGAGTTTACAGTGTATGTTATATTTTATTTTTTAAAATAATTCTAGAGAGCCCTAACTTTTTTGCATGTTGTAGAATAGTTATTTGTTGAAATGGCTCATAGTAGAAGAGGATGAGATAAGTCATGGAGGTCTTTAGAAAGGAAGCACGATAGTCATACCCCATCACTAGCTTCCTAAAAACACATGCAAGATGACACACTGTCACTGTCTTCACTGACAATAACATGACCAAGGAGTCATCATGGAAATCCTCCTAATGAAGCCTCTAGATTAGCATCAAAGGCCACTACTAAGAAGTTGAAATTACATTTTTCAATGGTTGGTCATTATGAAGTGTGACGATAAAATAGAAGACTTTAGTTTAGTATTCTCAAAAAAAAAAAAAAAAAAAACTAGATATCTTACTATAGGATTAGTGTTTAATGCTACTTTTATGATATCATATTATCATAGAGTTGGTGAAGTTAGGTCACAATGCTAAACTAGAGAGGTTAGGTTTATCACCATTCATGAAGTTTACGGTGTCAAATGATATTAGAGTGGTTGATAATTTTGCAAGAATCTACAATAACAACTAATTTATTTATCAAGTTAGAAATACCTAGAGATTCTCTAGAATTTAAAAGAAGGTCATATAGTTCCATTTTTAGATAGTTAAAATAGATATTTCATTAAAGGAAGTAATGTTTCCCAAGCATTATTTACTAGAACACTTTATGAATGATGATGAATGGAAAAAGACCTACACCACCACCATTGCGAGAATCCTGAAGTCATAGTTTAGGATGGCATACTCTTATTTAACCAACATTATTTCTTTCTAGGTAGTTATTGTTGACCTTTTGGTGTGTCAAAATTTAAGTAAAATGGAGTACAAGGATGTTTATGTGTTCATGTGGTTGATTGTATTTGTAGGGTAAGAGTGTGGACGAGGATTTCATAGAACTCAAGGACTTACAAGTAAAACTGACATCATCAAGAAGCTAAAGAAAGTTTAAGAACATGGACAATGAACAAAGATTTCAAAGGGAAAAGGAAGCTGAAGAAAGATGTCTCCAAGAAATAGAAGACGTCTTGGCAAAATTGAAGGTAGTATAGGAGAAGACGTCTTTGAAAAATAGAAGACATCTTTTGGGATAGAAAGATGTCTTTCACATGAAGAAAACATAGTTAGAGAATGAAGGTCAAGTGTAGAAAGAAATTTTTATCTTAAAGAATATGTCTTTCTAGAATGAAGGTCAATTACAGAAAGACATCTTACTCTCGAGGAAGATGTCTCTAGTGATCATTAGTTAGCCATTGCATGAATTCTGAGGTGATTTCAAAAACATATTGGCTATAAGAAGACTTCATTCTAAGCTTATTGGGACCTTGTGGGGTTGAGTGGATTCATTGCATTGAATCACTTCAAAGTGAAGCTTAAAGCCTGTATAGGGTGTGATAACTTTCAAATCACATCTGAAAGCAACAAAGTCCAGAGGTGTGCTTGTGAACTATCCTTCGAGTGTGGACTACCCAAGTTGGAGAACCACATTAAATTTGGTGTATATGCTTTATCTCAAATAATTTTAATTTGGGGAACTTATTCATCCCTTCCTTCTAAGTTCAACGATCCACAAGTGGTATTGGAGCCTAATACTCTTTTTTGTCCTCAATTTCAAGGGTGAATAATGGAAGGGGCATCTTATACAAAGCCATCCATGTTCGATGGATTTGACTTCACCTATTGGAAAGCTAAAATGCAAGGATTCTTCAAATCCATGAAGTTTAAAGTTAGGGAATCAATCCTTGAAGGCTACGCTCTACCTATCAAAAACTCCACCGACATCATCAAGCCTTGCAACAAATGGACATAAGAGGAGAAAGATAAGTTCAAGTTAAAGCAAAGAATTGTTTATCTTATGTGTTGAATATATCTGAGTTCAATAGAGTGGCAAGATGTAAAATAGCCAAAGTAATTTGGCAAACTTTAGAAGCTACTTATGAAGGATCATCTATTGTTAAGCAATCAAAATTGTTAGTTTTGAAAAGTGAATACGATATGCTTAAGATGAGAGAGGGTGAGAAAATAAAATATTACTTCTCTAGAGAAAATGATATTATCGTAGCTATTAGAGGCACTAGTAAAGATCTATCCAAGAGCAATGTCATCATCAAAATGATTAGAACTCTTTAACCAAAGTTCAGACCAAAGGTCATGGCTATGGAAGAAATTAGAGATTTTTCAACTCTAAAATTTGAAGAGCTTCAAAGTGCTCTCATTGCTTATGAACTGAATCTCATAAGCAAAGGAGCCATCCAAGAAAGACCTATTTCCCTAAAGACTTCCTCCAAGGAGAAGGAGCTAAATGCACATGATGAGGGCAGTGAAGATGAGATTATCTTTCTCTCAAGAATGCTACAATGAAGAAACAAGGGGGCATATCAGCAAAGATCCATTTTATTCAAAGATAAAGAAAGAGGTAAAATTTTTTCAAATTCTAACTTAGATTTCTCTTCTATAAAATATTGGTTTTGTGAAGGAAGAGACCACATGACCTCCGAATATCCTAGTGATAGTAAGATTCAATCAAAGAATAGATCCAATGATGAGGAATTGAAAAATACTAACTTTTATACAAGTTGGGATGATGGTGAGCTAAGTGAAGAAGAAGTAGGAAACTCTACCACTTATCTCATATGCATGGTGTTTATAGATGAACATTCTTCACATATGGTTGAACAAGGTGGTAAGTGTGATGAAAAGTATTGTGAACTTAGAGAAGAGATTCTTGTTCTACATTATTTTCTTAGGAAAGAAAAGAAAATTTTAATTTCTAAGCTAGATGTTAGTCACTTTGAAATGCAAGAAGAAATCTTAGACATAAAATCTGAGATTTAACAACTAAATGCTTTAAAAAAGGATTGTAGAAATGTTTTGTAGACCTTTTGGTATGTCAAAACATTAAGAAAAATGAAAGCCAGAGTTGTTTGTGTGATTGTTTGTGCTTGCAGGACAAGAACTTGGATTGACACAAGAAGGTTTATAGAAGCTCATGGTTATGTACAAGGAATGAAGAATTCATCATGTAAGGGAAGGTTGAAGAAATATATCTTTGAGAAATAGTAGACATCTTGGTAGAATTGGAGTGAACACAAGCAAAGATGTCTTCGAGAAGATATAGACATCTTTCATCAAGAAAAGACATCTTCATAGAATGCAGGCAATTTCAAAAAGATGTCTTTCATGAAACAAAGACATCTTTCCAGAATGGAGATTTTAGGAAGATGTCTTTCCCAGATAAATACGTCTTTCCAAAATAGAACGCAAATATAGAAAAACATCTTAGGCACAAAGAAGATGTCTTCCATGACTATTAGTGATGGTTGGTTAGCTATTACATGAGTTCCAAGATGGATTTGGAAACATGAAAACTATAAGAAGACATGATATGCATTGGAAAATGTGCAATCATTGTACATTCATTGTGTTAATCATTGTAATCTCTGTTGCTCTTCATTGTATCATCATTTGTTCATTGTAAAGTGTGTTGTACCTGAAAGTACAAGGATTAGCAAACTAAGTTACATTTATCCCTTGTAATTGTTCTTTCTTGTTACCCTACGGGATTGATGTGCTTCTTGTAGGAAGGCATCTTGCTTGAGCTTATCGGGATCTTGCAATATTAAGTGATTGGTGTTGTAGCATAGTACTTCGAAGGAGAGCTCAAGATTGTAAAAGTTGTGGAAGCCTAGAAATCACATTTCAAGCCTAATAGGACCTTGTGGGATTGAGTGGTTGGTGCTATGGCACAACACTCTAGAGTGGGGCTTAAATATTGTACAAGGTGTGGACCCTTCAAACCACATTTGAGAGTAACAAAGTCTAGAGGTATGCTTGCGATCTACCCTTTGAGTGTGGACTACCCGAGTTGGGGAACCACATTAAATCTCATGTGTGCACTTTATCTTAAAATGTTTTAATTTAGAGAACTTATTCATCCCTCCCTTTCTAAGTTCAATGATCCACAAGTGGTATCAGAGCATAGTACTCTTCTTTGTCATCATCAACTTCAAGAGTGAACAATGGAGGAAACATCTTACACAAATCCACCCATGTTCGATGGATTTGACTTCGCTCACTAGAAAAATAGGATGAAAGGATTCTTTGAATGCATGGAATTTGAAGTGTGGGAGTCAATCCTTGAAGGCTATGCTCCACCTATCGATAGCTCCACAAGCATCATCAAGCCTCACAACAAATGAACACACAAGTAGAAAGATAAGTTCATGTTTGATTCTAGAGTAAAAAATTACTTATATTGTGCTTTAAATAAATCTAAATTTAATAAAGTTCTAGGATGTACAATGACCAAAGAAATTTGGCAAATTCTAGAACCTGCATATGAAGGCACCTCTATTGTTAAGTAATCAAAATTATTAGTCTTGCAAAGTGAATATGATAAGCTTAAGATGAGAGAAGGTGAAAACATAAAAGATTACGTTTCTAGAGCTAATGATATTGTTGTAGCTATTAGAGGTACTGGTAAAGACTTACTCAAAAGCAATGTGATCATTAAAATGATCAAAACTCTTCAACCAAAATTTAGACCTAAGGTCATGACCATGGAAGAAATTAGAGACTTCTCAACTCTAAAATTCGAAGAGCTTCAAAGTTCTCTCATTGCTTATGAAAATGAATCTCATAAGTGAAGGAGCTATTCAAGAAAGGTACATTACCTTAAAGAATGCATAAAAAAAGGGAGCTTAATGAGCATGATGAGAGTAGTGCAGATAAAATTACCTTTCTTACTAGAAAGCTACAATAGTCGATAAGTAGAAGAAACAAAGAAACATATTAGTAGACATTTAATTAGTTAAAAGGTAGAGAAAGAGGTAAGAATTTTTTAAATTCTAATCTAGATTTTTCTTCTATATACTGTTGGATTTATGATGAAAGAGGCCATATGGCCTCCAAATGTCCTAGTAGTTTCAAGATGCAATCCAAGAACAAATTCACCAATGGGGTAAAGAATACCAACTTCTATACAAGTTGGGATGATAGGAAGCAGAGTGAGGAAGAAGTGGAGAATGATGCAAAAAATTCTCATCTCATCTACATGACCCTCACTAATGATGAAGTTGATTCATCAGACAATGATCTTAATGATAATGAGAGGTTTGATCTATTGTGTAATGAACTTTTAAATTTTCAAAATCTTTGCACAAAGTTGAACAAGAAAGTAAAAGCAAAGGATCAAGAAATCTCTTTATTAAATACAACAATTTTTTATCTTACTAAGAAAATTTTATACCTCAAGGCTGAGAATAAAGATCTAACTAAGTCATGTGAGTAGATGAAAGAAGAACTTGCAAATGTAAAGCTTGTGAATGAAAGACTAGCTAAAGGGAAGGAGTCCCTTTGAATGGTTCTTGGACAAGGAAGAAGTCCACAAGACAAAAGCAGAGAGGAACCTATACAACCTTCATCCCATCTAAAAGAATCTCCATGAAATAAGGATACTACATCAAAAGAAGCTTCTTTCTATCAACAAAATCCTTGAAGATTTGGTCATTCTAATCACTTTCTCTACAATAAGAGAGTTAGATGTTATTACTATAATAAGATTGGGCATAAACAATGGGAGTGCATTCCTCAGTTTTATCAAAGTGCATTGAGAATGGGCTTTATGCAAGAACAATGAATGCCAACTCAAAAGAAAAGAACAATTAAGAAAGAATGGAGAGTTAAAAAATAGAACCAAGTGAATTAGGACATCCTTTCGAAAAAATTCATAAGAGGAAGTTACTCCTTGGACATTGGAGAAATTCTGTTTAGAGACAAATCCTCAAAAGAGGAAACTCATTCTCTAGCTCTCTAAGCTTCATCACTTTTTGATAGTGTGATAAGTAGGTAGAGATCTACCCACAAAGATGACTAGGAGTCCATAATTTACAATGATTTTTATCTGAGATGGCCGACAAGAAGATTAGAATGTCTAGAGTACCACTCAAGAAATGTTCAAGAGGAAGTTCCAGTAGTGCATCACCTTCCTGCACACCTCAATGTTGAAGCACAAGCACCCAGCATAGGTTTGAGGTAACTCAAATCACTACTATCATTTTTGAGCATTCTCTTGCTTTTCTAGTTCATAGATAGCAATATCTATTAGACTATTTTAAGCTTTTGAAGTGGACCACCTTCATTTCCATGAATTTTCTTGTTCCTCAAGTGCCTAGTAGGGAATTCTATTGTAATATTATTATCTCTAATGCTATTGTTGGGGCATTCACATTAACTATTGGGGAAATTTTTTTGAGGTCTCTCCCCAAATTGTGAATGCAATTCTAGGCATATCTACACAAATGGTATAATGGCTGTAGGACATGATGAATTTTATGATGTTTTATTTGGGAGAGATATGTCATATCATAGGGGTCATATTGAGAGGAGCAAGATGAATTTTTATGTCTCCACCTTGTCACTTATTGTTTTGTATAACATAATGGTGAAAGGAGGTAGCTACAGTTATCTACTACTACCCCAGGATTTTTTATTGTATTGTCTTCTAACAGGGTTACCATTGGATCTAGGACACACTCTTTGCTTAAACATTTTAAGCCTCTATGCTAAGGAGAGAATCCTTGGGTACCCCTACCTCATTAGTCTATTGATTCGCCAGAGGGGTGTACTTATTCTTAAGTTACCTTTGCATAAAGGAAAGAGGACTCTCAGTGAGTACATTGAGAAGAGGAATACTTCTCATGCAGCAGAAGTAGGACCTAGCACTAGACCTCTGAAATAAAAGAAGGAAGCATCTTCATAGCTAAGACAATCAAAATCCTCTAGTGCTTAGATCAATTCATCTTTAAAGAAGATTTTTTAACACCTTGCATGAGCCATTGTGAAGTTTGGGAGGAACCTCTCTTACTTGTGTAAGAGTTTGGATGTAGTTGGAATTTCTCATCCCTTTGATGGATAGGTGTTTGAGGAGGTCACTACTTCTTCTATGACTAATAGTGAGGAGGATGTTCTTGTTCCTCCATGACATTCTTCAATGGTAGGACGTTCACATACATATGACCCTAAGATGGAGTTAGATTTAGAGCTTGAGGCATCCCTAGCTAGTCTCTAGGGGGAGCACCATGCTCCCATGCAACAACAAGAGCATCATGATCCAATCCCTCCTGCTTACTCAGTTCCACATGTTTTTGATGCTCCTTGCTCTTTTGAGCAATGGGCTATGGAGAGCATCTTTGGGACCACATCCCAATGGGTCCTACTTTAGCAGCCACCAACACCATCAGCTCCACTAGCTTCCTCTTGGTTTTGAGTGAAGCTTTGTCTTAGGTGGGCTCCAGTGTAGTAGGTTGAGTCCTTTGATGAGGACACCTAGAGGTACAATCGACCCAACACCAATAGTGATGATGATGAGGATGAGACTTATCATCCATCTAAATGTTTTTTTCTTCAAATTTTTTACGCACTTGCTTTTTATGCTTTATCCTTTTTGGTTATGTCCAAAAAGTTGGATAATTAACTAATGTGTTATTATGTATTGGAGCAAGACTAACCCATTTTCTTAAGTTTTGGACATTACCAAAAAGGAGGAGATTGAAAACATTAAGAAAAATGGAAGACAAAGTTATTTGTGTGATTGTTTGTACTTGTAGGATAAGAAATTGGATTGAGACAAGAAGGGTTATGGAAGCTCATGGTTATGGATAAGAAACGAAGAATTCATCATGTAAAGGAAGGTTGAAGAAAGATGTCTCTAAGAAATAATAGACATCTTGGTAGAATTGGAGTGAACATAGGAAAAGATATCTTCAAGAAATAGCAAATTTCTTTCATTAGGCAAAGATGTCTTCCATCAAGTAAAGACATCTTCACACAATGCAAGCTGGTTTTAGAAAGACATCTATCACTAGATAAAGATGTCTTCCTAGAATGGAGATTTCAAAAAGACACCTTTCTTAGAAAAAGATGTCTTCTTAGAATAGAAGAAAAATATAGAAAAATGTCTCAAGCATGAATATGACATCTTCCATTACTATTAGTGATCATTAGCTAGCCATTACACAAGTTCCAAGATGGATTTGGAAACATGAAATATTAAGACATCATATGCATTTAGAAATATGCAAGCTTATTTGTAATCATTGTAATCTCCGTTGCTCTTCATTGTATCATCATTTATTCATTGTAAAGTGTGTTGTACCTCAAAGTACAAGGATCAGCAAACTAGGTTACATTTATCCCTTGTAACTGTTCTTCCTTGTTGCCTTGTGGGGTTGATGTGCTTCTTGTGAAAAGGCATGTTGCTTAAGTGATTGGTGTTGTGGCACAACACTTTAGAGTGGGGCTTGAAGATTGTATAAGGTGTGGACCCTTCAAACCACATTTGAGAGCAACAAAGTTTGGATGTGTGCTTGTGATCTACCCTCTAAGTGGAGACTGCCCAAGTTGAGAACCATGTTAAATCTAGTAGTTGACAATGAAGAGAAGTGAAGAATTAAAAATGATGCAATAAATTATCAAGGCTTCTTTCATACAGAACATGAACAAATAGAGACATCATATAAACAATCTAATGAAAAAGAACCTAAGGATGAGGAGGTACTTCATGATAGTGGACCTCATCTCAAACTCCATTAACTTCTCTTCTCACCTGCAAGCAAGGTAAGTCAAGGTAAGCTTCAATCTCTTTACTTACTAGTTAATTTATAAAATCCAAATTGTTTTTTTATTAGTGCTTACATTACTTATGGAATGATATGTCTAAATAAACAAGTTAGAATAATTTTTTAGAGTATCTCTTATATTCACTTTGAGCTTGATGCAATTGGTTTTATGAAAATACATGATGTTGCACTTATGAAAATTTCTTTTGGACTTGTATCTTGTTTTCTATCTTGCATGGTCTGAACTTCTTGTGATGATATGTTTCTAAGCTCATGTCCTTTGGGATATTTTAGCCATTGTTATGATAACTCATGAATTTTAAGTAGACACAACTCTGAAATTTCTATCAATATTACTAATTGGAGACCTTAGTCTCCATAGTCTCCACATTAGATCTTAACCTTGATCTATAGTTGTAATACTTTGGTGATATACAATAATTACTTGAAAAATACAAGATGATCTTAAAAGTCCAAGAAGAGATGCACATATGTAGGGTGAGTTTGTTCCTCATTATCTATCATAATCTTGGAGGTCACCAATGTAGGGGGAGTCTTTGGAGGCTTTTGCTAAGAAACACTCAAATTGCAAAATATCACATTCCAATATTAGCAAGGATTCATGTCATGTAAAGGTATGGTATAGTATCTAAGGTAAAAGTAGAATTAAATCTTGGTTAAGATATCTTACAGACATTTTACCTTGTGATATCTTTTGGTTACTATTTGAATATCTTGTTAAAAATCTACTTGGCTATTTTTGCACATTTGCTTATTTCTATTTGGTATTTGTCCTTCTTTATGTGAATTTAATTTTACTATTTCAAGCATGTCCTTTTCTTCTTTACATATAATTACCTTCATGATGCTTTCTAGGAGTTGAGTACTGATTGAATCATAAAATATTCATTTAACTAATGACTTTATTGGTTTCATAAGATAGGTTACTTGATCCACAATACTTAACATTTGGACTTTGATAAGGGGCAGCTCCTATATGTTTTGACATCTTCAGCCCTATGAAATTTATGTTTTTTAGTATTTGTATCTTTATGATGATACAGCTTGCTCTAAATATATCTTTCCTTGAGTACTTATGTCATCTCCAATTATTAGGAACTAAACTCAAGCAATCTTGAAGGTCAATTATGGAGTTGTCGCAAATGGTTGAATAATATACCTTAAACTTTCCCAAGATTCTTACAATCAATATGGATATCTTTTGTGTTAATGGTATGGCTACAACTAAGAAATCTTGGAATTTTTATGACCTTTCCATTCCTTTTCAGAAAAGGGAAGAGTTATTTTTATGATCTTGGTTATCCTATGATTATAATATTGGAATGTTTCTCTTTTATGATATCTCTTTAGCGATAGGCTTATGTGCTTTATCCTTTTTGCTACTATTCAAAAAGGGGAAGAATATCATTATGGATATATTGGATATATTTGGGGATTTTGCATGTCTACTAATCTATTTTCTTAATTTTTGAACATCACCAAAAAGGGGGATATTGTTGACCTTTTGGTGTTTTAAAACATTAAGTAAAATGAAGTAGAAGGATGTTTGTGATTGTGTTTGTAGGGCAAGAGTGTGGACAAGGACTTACAAGAAAAGTTGACATCATCAAGAACTTGGATTGAGACAAGAAGACATAAGGAAGTTCAAGAACATGGATAAGGAATGAAGATTCAAAGGGAAAAGGGAGCTGAAGAAAGATATCTCCAAGAAATAGAAGATGTCTTAGTAGAATTGAAGGTAGTCTAGGAGAAGACATCTTTGAAAAATAGAAGACATCTTTTAGGATAGAAAGACATCTTTCATGTGAAGAATGTGCCTTTACAAAATGAAGGTCAATTGCAAAAAGACATCTTTATGTTAAAGATGTATTTCTAGAATGAAGGTCAATTACAGAAAGATGTCACAGTCTCAAGGAAGACATCTCTAGTGACTATTAGTTAGAGGTTGCATGAATTTTGAGATGATTTCAGAAACATATTAACTATAAGAAGACTTTATTCTCATTAAGAAATGTACGAGATTTAGTGCTATCAATTTTAATCATCTAGCAATCATTGTACAATAATTTATCTATTGTAATTGGTCAAAGTAAGGTATGCTTCAGAGTGCAAGGATTAGCAAACTTAGTTGCATTCTTTCCTTATGATTGTTATTCTCTTTTGTTACCCTATGTGGTTGATGTGCTTCTTGCAAGAAGGCATCTTGATTAAGCTTGTTAGGATCCTATGGGATTGAGTATTTGATGAGATGCGACATGCATAGTGCTGCGATATTGCGTACGCGATATCGCGGTCCCCCGCCATATCTATAAATAAGAGGCGGCACTCCCTTCATTTCCCAATCCTAGCTAGAAGTAGCGAAGCTTTGGCAGATTGATCACTCCAGAGTTAGATTAATTTCCCATGTACCCGCAGTAGGAGTCTTAGAGTGAACGGCTCTTTGTTCGAGCAACTTTGTAACCTGCACACAAGTTGTGTACGACAATAAAGATGAACTTGATTGGATAACCCTTGCAGTACATGGTTTTATTTCATTGTTATTTATTGCTTTCCTAGTGCTCACGAGTACGACTTGATTACGAGCATCTACGGATGTGTACGGCTAATCAAGGAATCGGTTGCTCGTCGCAACGCGTGAGTATGACTTAACTACGAGCATTGGCTGCTTGGTAACCCAGTAGCGTATTCCAGGATCTGCGCTTGGTAATCCCAGTAGTAGTCCAATGTGTATGGCTAGTTAAGGAATCGGCTGCTTATCACACTTAGGCTAAATAGGTGCCTCAGTATGACCACTTCGAGCACTTGCGTTACGTGTGGTGATCCCAGTAACGATTAGCATTTGGTAGCCACAGTTGCATAGTTCAGGGTGTGTCCAGTAAGTGGGAACGGATGCTGACGCTAGTTAATTTAGACTTAGGCTGTTAGTTAGAGTTAGTTAGTTTCTCAACCCTTTCCCTCATAGCTTAGGAGATAAATTGAAAAATACCAAAAAAATCATATACCTCAGACTTGCTTAACCATACACCGTGACACATACAAGCAAGTCTGGGAAGACAACGAACGATTAACCCCAAGTGTTTCTTGTGGCGTTAAGGTATTTAGTTTGCGGAGTTCGATCGGATCGCGCGTACACGCTCGTATTCGTATGGTTGAGTGTAGGGGTACCTCGCCACTCATCAGTATTGGTATAAAACCACGACACTCTGGAGTGGAGCTCAAGTTGTAAAGGTTGTGGGATCTTGAAAACCACATTCTAAGCTATTTAGGACCTTGCAAGGTTGAGTGGATTCATATTGTTGAATCACTCCTGAGTAGAGCTTAGAGCTTGTACAGGGTGTGGTACCCTTTAAACCACATTTAAAAGCAACAAAGCCTGGAGGTGTGCTTGCAAACTACCCTATGAGTATGAACAACCCAAGTTGGGGAACCACGCTAAATTTGGTATGTGTGTTTTGTGTTAAAGAACTTTAATTTGAGAAACTTATTCATCCACTCCCCAACCCACCCACCCCCCCGAAGTTCAACGATCCACAATTATACTCAATCTCTATTATTCTTGCTTGATGTTGTAGTAAAGAAGAAAAGTTATGTGGACTAGTTATCTATTCTAAATATGGAAATGAAGGAATAGGTATTATCTTATTATACTACATTTGCCCCTCATTTTTTCTATGACTACTTCTTACCAACATTTATAAATTTTTCAATAATGCAAATATTATGGATGTCATTGTGATAGTGAAAAGTAAGAAATAAAGAGTTGGTTTCACAGTTATTTTTTGAAGCCTTCTCAAAGCTAGATTAGACTATCATAAATCTTTCAAAAATAAAAAAAATCTACTTTGGAGTAGGTTCACTCCATAATTAAATCACCTTTAATGGAGTAAATCTAGATATTATGCAAAGATAAAACTTTTTGCTAGAAAATAAGAAAACTAGCTAACTTTAATTAATTTATTATAAGATTACACTAAGGTTCGTAAAACCCACAACAATTAAAACTTATCACACTCAATCAATATTGTAGAGCATGAGGCTCTACAACCACACAATAGTTGTTCTCAATGTAAGATACAATCAATAGAAATCTTTCCCACAACTTGGGGACTGAGATCACAACTCATAAGTGAGATACAAGAGAATAGAACACATAAACCAACACATCACAAGTTGATCTTGGAGCTATAATTACCAATTACACTCATCCAATGTGCTCATCCACTCTCTCTTACTTAGCTCTCCACTCTCAAGAGCATTTTTTCTCTGTTCTTACTCATACTAACACTCCTTCCTTCTCATGGATAGATACATACATAATTAGAGAGATCTAAAACCTCATGAATATTTCTATTTGCCTTCCTAGATATTTTTCACAAAGATACAAATTCTTTTATATGTTTTCCATTGAAATGCCACATTGGAACTTTTTTCCTCACCATCTAGAACATTTCCTGGAACTCCTAGTTGTCTTGCTGTTAATCTAGCATGCAACTAGGATGTCCCACTAGTACTTGGGATGTGTCACTAATATTTGGGATGTTCCACCAACTTTTGAGACATTCCACATGGGACATCCCACCATAATCTAGATTTCCCACCTAGGAAGATTATTTTTGACTAAGATGTCCTACCTAAACTTGCAACATTTCACTTTTAAATCTCTAGTCTTAGTCAAGACATCTCATGAACTTCAAAGACATCTCTCTCAAGTCAAAAATCTATAAAAATAACTTATAGGACAAGCACAAGGGAATTGGGAGAGGTGTTCCTACACTAGCTCTCCCGTCCTTCAAAAGTGAACTCAAGTGAACAATGGAGTAGGTGTAGAAGTGAGCCCCCACTTAACAAGTTTGGTCTCATGGATCCATACATCATTAGTGGATTGATCCTTCCAATGGATCAAATATTCATGCCTCTTGAATCCCTGAATGTGAGAAGCTTTTCTCTACTTGAGTATTATTACCTTCCTCTCCATTGAAGGATTGGACTCATCTATAGCCCCTTTCAACTCATCGATGCTGTCCCTATATGGTCTTCTCATTAGTTGTTTCATGATAGTGCACAAGATATGAAACATTAAATACAAGAGACATACCAACATCATTTGGTAAATCAATCTCAAAATTATTATCATTAACTTTCGCCTTAATTTTGAAAACCACCATTTTCTTGGCTTTCAATTTGGAGAAGTTAACACCTCTCAACTCCTTTTACTTCAAGTGCATCCAAACCAAGTCATCAATAGAAAAATTTGGATTTTTCTTATCATCATTCCTCTTGAGGACCCTCTCTTCTACTTTCTTCTCAAGATTTGATTTTACCTATGCATGAAGATCCCTCATCTCTTTTACAAAATCACCACTAAGTTGAGCTTCACCATCAAAGCTCTTCAAAGTGTTTACCATCTTTGAAAAAATCTATAGTTCATCTCAAATGAGCTTTTAGCAATAGCAACATGAAAAACATTATTATATGAAAACTTAGCATGAAACAATAATTTTTCCCACTTGTTTGGTTGTCCATCACATAAACATCTTAATATGTTTAATAAGGATTTATTCACTAACTTTGTGTGGCCATCAAATTGTGAATGATGCAATAGAAAAATTCAACTTTATTCCTAAAATCTTTTAAGGGGATCTTCAAAACTGACTTATGAACATGGAGTCTCTATCACTAATAGTATTCAAAGGAATACGATGCAACTTCATAACATGCTGGAAAAATAAATTTGCCACATGAGGAGCATCACTCACCTTCTTGCATGGAATAAAATGTGTCATCTTGGAGAACCTATCCACAACAACAAAATTACATCGTTTCCACTCTTGGTGTTTGGAATACTACTTACACAATGGATTGACACACTTTCTGATGGATCTTTGGAAATTGGCAAAGGCATATAGTGTCCATCCACACGTTTACCTCCTTTGAAATTTTGACATGTTAAGCACTCCATCATAAATTTTGAAACTTCTGTTGTCATGCTAGGCCAAAAATAATGCCTATCCATAAGTTTCAATGTTTTATCCCTACCCATGTGGCCTGCCATGCTACTACAATGTTTTTCAAATAAATTCTTTTTTCTAAAGTAAAAATTAGGAATACATACCTTTTCCATTCTTAAATAAAAATTCATCTTGAATATGATAGTTCCTCCATTGGTCTATCCTATTCATTAATGGCTATTTGAGGCTCTTTTAGCCCTTCCCAAAATCATCATGTTCATACAAAAAAGCAAAATCATCCATACCTTCCACATGAGGTACATCAAAATTCACCACATGCACCCTGGATACTGCATCAACCACCACATTGGCTTTTTCACTTTTGTGCTTCAACAAAAAATTGAACTCCTGTAATTCTACAATCCACTTCATGTGCTTTGCACTCAACTTATTTTGTGAGTTTAGAAATTGAAGTGCTTTCTAGCCCATCATCAAAGTGGATTCCTTGGGCAACAAGTAATGCCTCGAATGCTTGATTGCTTGAAGAATAGTATACAACTCCTTTTGAAATATGCTATATTTTTTCCTTGAATTATCCAACTTTTATGAAAAGAAAGCAACAAGCCTAGCTTCTTGTGAAAGTACTCCACCATTGATAAGACCACTTGCATATACCTCCACTTGAAAAAGCTTCTAAAAATCTAGAATTGCAATTGCCGATTTACTGGTAATCTTTACTTTCAATAAGTCAAGGCTTCCTTGGGTTTCATTATCCCACCTAAATTCCTTATTTTTCTTTAACAAAGCAAACATAGACCATGGAATACTACTAAAAGTTTTGATGAATTGTCTATAAAAACCTACTAAACCAAGGAATGATCTTACCTCCGCAACAATCTTAGAAGTTGGCCAATCCCTTATAGCCTTCACCTTGGTAGCTTCCATCTAAACTTAATTTTTAGAAACACATGATCTAAATATGTGATTTTATGCTTGAAGAAATAAATTTTTTTTAATGTTGACCACCAACTATGCCTCCCCCAACTTAAGGCACACCATCCTCAAGTGATCCAAGTGATCCTCCTAATTAGAGATATTCAATAAAACATTGTTAAAAAAGACAATAAAACATGTATCAATCAAGTTCTTCAATACATCATGCATCAACCTCATGAATGTAGTAGGTACATTCGTGAGCCCAAATGGCATCACTAACCACTCAAGCAATCCATTCAGTGTTTTGAAAATTGTCTTTCACTCATCACTAGGTTTGATTTTGATTTGATGGTAATCACTCTTCAAATCAATTTTGCTAAAAATCTCCACATTGGTAAGGACATCAAGAATATCATCCATTCTTGGAATAGGAAACCTATGCCTCACTATTATCTCATTTACTACCATAGAATCAATGCACATCCTCCATTCATTATTGTCCTTCTTTGGTACTAGCACCACTAGAATTGCACAATGTGAAATGGATTCCCTCACGAAGCCATTTGTAGGTAACTCCTCTACTTGCCTTTGCAATTCAACCCGCTAATTTGGTGCCATCTAGTAAGCTCTCTTGTTTGAAATGGTAGCACTAGGAATGAAGTTAATTTGATGTTGTACATTCCTCATCGATGGTAGTCCATCCAATTCTCCCTTGAACACCTTGGAAAATTTCTCCTTCAAGCCTAGCAAACTTGTAGGAAGTTCAATCTATACATCATAATGGTTAGTAGCAACTGTTGTCATAACAACAAAACCAAAACTAGTTTCATCATGTTCATTAATATATTTTCTCTCTCGTAGAAGGATTAAGGAAGCATTAAGTGAGCTTTGTTGCCTCACTTGTTCAGCTATCATAGGAATCAAATCATGGATTCCATAAGGTGTAGCTACACTCCATACATTTCTAGCTTCATCAAACTAAGCACCATCATCAAAATCCCAAGGTCTACCAAGAATCACATAAGCCCAATCTATTGGAAGCACATCATACTTCACAACATTAGGAAAACTTCCAATTTTAAATTTCAAGGTACATTGTTTCCTCACCTATTAGGAAAAATATTTAGACAACCAATTCACCTTATAGGGTCTAGAATGAGGATTAGTCACCAAACCCAATCTAGCAACTACCATAGAAGAAATAACATTTTCTTGGACTTCCCCATCAATCAAAACATGAATTCATTCCCCAGTAAGCAAACAACTAACCCTAATCTGAAACAACAATTTTCTATTAGGATGTTCTCCTTTATTGAAATTCCCCATGATTACATAAGAATTTAATTTAGAAATATCCTTGATTTTTGGAGCATTAGGATTGCCTCTCTAAGGAGCTTGGCTTGATGTACATCCTTTCCCTTGGCTACCTTGTGAAGCAGACATTTTCATTACTTGTGTTCTCATTCTCCACATTTAAGGCACTGTAGTTTTGATAAGTTGCTACCTTGACCTTTGCCTCCCTTGCCTTGGTCCTTCTTGGCTTTGTCCTTTTCATCAACTCTTTCAGTCTTTTTATCTTGACTATTTTCCTTATCTTCAGATTTGAACTTGGATTCATTCTTAGATCTAGATCCCTTCTCCTTTCCCTTAGAAGTTTTTTTGCTGTTGTTTCTAAATCCACCTAATTTATTCTCATCCTTGAGTGTCAAATCATAAGCCTCATCAAGAGTTTGTGGCTCATAAAAGGACAAAGCTTACTAGTATGCCATTTTGAGACCTTTTAAAAAGATTGAAGCTCATTCATGCTCCTCCCAGTTTACCTTAGCTTGATAGAATAGATCACAAAATTTGATGTAGAATTATTTAACATCCTTGTTACCTTACCTTAGGAATTTCAACTTCATAATGGTTTCTTATCTCTGAAGAGGTTGCTCAAATTTTCTATTCAACTTGTATTTCATCAGATTCCAATCTCTGATGGGTTGACTATTTCATCTTTCATAACCATGGGATTCCTTTTCCCACAAAGTTGAAGTCATACCTTCTAATCTAGATTCAGCAATAGACACCCTCAGGTTATTTGGTACATCTTCCAATTGAAAATGATTCTCAAGTGCCTTTAGCCAACTTGCAAAAGCATTAGTTAGTGTCATCTACATCATCAAAAGTTTTCAACTCTATGTATGGAAGTCTTATAGCATTTCTAAACACTCTCACAACTATTACTTCATCTTCATCATCAAGCTTGCTTGAAGAAGTATTGAATGTTATTAGAGCCCTTGGAGTTCTCATATGAGTAATGGGATCCCCTCACATTGGAATCCTTGGCTGATGGTTTCCTACAATCCCATAGCTGGATTAACTTTCTTCTTCATCCACTCCATCTCCACCTGGCTGTGAAACTTCTCCATTTAAACTTACATGCTCTTCACCTTCATAGGTCTAAATATGGTTAGGGCTAGCAATTTTTTCTACCTTCACATTGATTTCATCTAACTAAGCAACCATCATCTAGAAGGAAAACTTCATGCTTTCCATGTCTTGATTTAAATTTTGCACCAATTTCTTCTTGGGTGTCATCTAAAATTGACAAACTCCTTAACCAAAATCCAAGCAACAATAAAACTAAGCTATGATATCAATAACTCTAGAGCAAGTTCACTTCATAAGTAAATCACCTTTAACACACTAAATCCAAATGCAAAGATAAAAATTTTTGCCAGAAAACAAGAAAACTAGCTATCTTCAATAAATTTATTAGAAGATTACAACAGGGTTCACAAAACCCACAATAGGAAAAACCTATCATACTCAATTGATATTGTAGAGCATGAGGCTCTACAACCACATAATGATTATTCTTAATGAAAGACAACCAATAGAATTCTCTCCCAAAACCTAGGTCTGAGATCCTAACTCACAAGTGAGATACAAGAAAATAGAACACATAGACCAATGCATGACAAGATGATCTTAGAGCTGCAATTATTAATTACACTCATCCAATGTGCTCATCCACTATCTCTTGCTTAGCTCTCCACTCTTAAGAGCATTTTGTCTTAGTCCTTGCTCATATAGTCACTTCTTCCTTTTCATTGATGGATACATACATAATTATAGAGATCCAAAACCCTAGGAATCTTTCTATTTACCTTTCTAAATATTTCTCAGAAGGATCTGGAGTCTTTTGGATGTTTTCCCATTGAAATGCCACATTAGAACTTTTTTCTTGGCCATCTAGGACATCTCTTGGAACTCCTAGACATCTCACTATCAATCTAGCATGCATCTAGGATGTCCTACCAGTACTTGGGATGTCCCACTAACATTTGAGATGTCCCACCAACTTTTGAGGACATCCCACATGGGATGTCCCACCATAATCTAGATGTTCCACCTAAGAAGACTACCCCCAACCAAGACATCCCACTTGAACTTGGGACATTCCATTGTCAAACCTCTAGTCTTAGCCAAGATGTCTCATGGACTACCAAGATGTCTCTATCAAGCCCAAAACTTGCAAAAACAACTTGTAGGACAAAGCACAAGGAATTGAGAGAGGTGTTCCTACACCATATTGATGTCTAGTTGGATGACTAAACTCTTTCCACAGTGCATGTGGTGATGCAACATTGTATCTTTGAAAATAAAGTTGTGCACCAAGAAGACACCATCAAGTTCTTTAATGTGTTAGTGGAGAAGAGTCCAATGGAGAAAACCTTATACAATAAAGCTACATGTACAGATTTTAGAGATCTAAATGTAGATGACTTTTCATTAGTAATTCAAGGCATGGTTATTAAAGAACTTAATAGACTCTCTAAGATCAACTCTATCATGGTGAGTAATGATTTATGTTATAACTTAATGTTTATGAATTACACCATGGTGTGGAATTATTAAAGCCTATGATGTAATGTTGAGGAACAATAAAATAGTCTTTGATGCCACTTTAGCATAAAATAAGACATTAAATAAAGATTTAATGTCTACTTATCAATAGATGGAGAAATATGTCAAAGCTTTGACAAAATTTAAAGGAGAGATTGAAGGTACGCTAAAGTTTGCAAAGTCATCATAAGAGTTAGTGATATTGAAACAAGTAAGAAATACCATGAGTTCCAATATACAGATAGAGCTCACAAGTAGAGTAGAGAAATTGAGAGTAAAAACTATGGAATTAAAGGATGATAAATCCATAATGAAAAATAATATCTTTAAAATCAAAGAAGAGGTTAACTTCGTATAAAATTGTGTAAAAGATGTCATCAAATAAAAGAATGAGCTGTCAAAAAATTTTAATGCAAAATGAAGAAGCTAGATGTCCTAGTAAGAGATCTATAAGAATAGGTCATGAATGAAAATTTTATAGCATACTATAAATAGTTTTTAAAATCTATACTTAGTAAAGATTGTGAGCTTCAACTTGTTATCATTATGATGCCACTATTATCTTGCACTAAAGTTCAAGCTGAGATGTAAAAAATGACTATTGATGAAGAAGAGAAGGAGTGAACTGAAGATGTTTCACTGCCATCCTTTGAAACTCCTAATTGAAGCCTAAATCATCAAAAAACATTTTTGATAATTTAATAAAAGTAAATATAGAGTCATCTATTGATTGTTGATTTGAGTTATTAAATTTTCTATTTATATTTACTATAACCTCTTGTGATAGATGGTGAAGTTATTTAACTTTAATTTACCATGATAAGCATGTATTTCTTTTTTATGATTTAATATTTCATTATGTTGTAATATATTTTGAAGAAGATGATTGCTCTTAATATCTCTAATCACTTTCTTTGCATTTCAAGCACTATTTAACAATGAACAAAATAATTTATAACATTTTTGAAAAGAAAAGTTACATACTATTATCTTGCACTTATAATAATATTAGATTTACTAATTAAAAATATAACCAGCTATTTTCTTGATCATATGGTGCTCACTATGAAATGCGTTTTCTTACAAAGAATTCCACTTTAGAGCACTAATCCATAACCATTAACTATGCTTATAAATTTCTAATTCATGTAGTATAGTAGAAACTAGTAATGAAGTGGTGTTTTTATTTATCATTCATTCTATGAATGCCATGGATTTGGTTTTAGATAACAAAGCAATGTTATTAGTATCCATGTTGAGATTGAGGTGTGCTATTAGAGTTTTTCTATTTAAACAAGCTTAACATGATAATTCTTTTCTAAATTCTATAATAGCATGAACATTTGTATACACCGTCATAGTGTAAATACTATCTATGATATTCATGTACTATATTTTTTAATGTATAGAGTTTGTTTAGAATAATTCTATTTCCTATACTTCTTAACTAGCGTTAACTATTCGTTATCACTATTTGGTATATCAACATGACTATTCATCTTTACCTATAAATGTATTGATTATGAATCTTTCAAGTGTGTGAATAGAACATAATAAAGACACATTGTTTAATATTAGTTTTCTTTCTTTGTCTTTGTTTCTAATTAAGATGTAATGTATGTGAGTAATACCATGAATACTATAATATTTATGATCTAATTCAATCTTTATTTTCTTTAATTTATGTTGTGATAGTTATTAAAGTATTTCTAGTTTTTTGAACCTTGTGATCTAAGTATCACAAAACTTAATAGCTATAAAGCTTTTAAGGAACTAAGATAGAGATTGATCTCACCAATTTTTGGTAGGCCTTTTGTTGTGTACACATATGCTTTAGGAGAAGTTTTAGATGGTTGTCTTACATAAGATGACTGTTAACAAGTAGTGTCAAATGCTCTATTCATATGAAGATAAAAATTCAAAGTATTTTATTTATTTATTAGTTGATAGGCAAATGTAAATTATTTTGGTCCTAACTCATCTTTATTTTGCATAAATTTCTTTATTTTAACCATGGGGAATTGTTGCATATACTTTTTTTGGTTTGTTTCAAACCAAAACCAAGCTTGGTTTCAATATTATTTCATGATGATTTGAGCATCAAATCCTAGAAATACACCATCACAAGGCATATTTTTAGCTCCTAGGGGTCTTTGGAAATTGTTTGGGTTCATAATCTAATTTATGGACGTAATTTTCTATGATTTCCAAAAAAACATTAGTGTTAAAAATTTTTGTCAAAATTTGTCTAAGTGTGAATGATGTTGCGT
The DNA here is from genome assembly GCA_015680685.1 of Gnetum montanum. NCBI lineage: Eukaryota > Viridiplantae > Streptophyta > Gnetopsida > Gnetales > Gnetaceae > Gnetum > Gnetum montanum. Next base: position 49,181 of record MNCI01033639.1, on the reverse strand, counting down.
CAACATTTTTCTAAGTATGAATGATATGGTATCAAAATTTTTCTAAGTGTGATTAACATTGGACATTCAATGAATAAAAAATAATGCTGGACATCAAAAGCATGAGTCAAACTTGCTTTTCCATATTTAGACAAGTTACACTTGACTCCAAGTTCAGTTTTAGCAACCATAAATTAAATTTGACAAGTTCATGCTATAAATACAAGCTCAAAACATAGGTTTTAGGGTTGGATCCTTGGATATTTGAGGAGATCTTTTGAGGTTTGAGAGCATTTTTTAGATTTCAAAAGATCAAGAGCATGAGTTCCTGCTACTATTGTAGCACCTATGTGCTCCCTGGTCACCTTCAATACCTTCTGCACCTTCTGTGTCACTTTTAGAGATAGAATTTTTAGCTTATATGTGAGTAATAGGAAACCTTGGCTAAAACAACCTCATTTTGGTCTAGAATTGATTTTGGATCATGTTTACAAGTTCTCCATCTATCAACCAATCCTTTAGAGGCTGAATTCCATCCTTCAAATCTATATTTTGCTCTAGATCTGAGCTTATTTTATTAGTTCTATCACATCTACGTTTTTTTATCTTTTATCATTTGTAGTTTGGCCCTCTATAGAAGGTGAATGATCTAATCTTTATTTTTTAAGAAATATAGCATCTGCATTTGGGATCTTTTCCCACATCAATGCAATCTTTGTATTTTATGCTTTCTTATGCATGTTAATTTTTCTCTCATCAAGTTATTTTTAACATTTTACACTTAGCCAATTTTCAATGTTTTATGCTTGGCTGTTCTCTCACGTCAAAACTTCTCTCATGTCATATTTTGGCTCACATCAAAACTTCTCTCATGTTAAAACTAGTCTCATGTTAAAACTTCTCTTGCATTAAAACTTGACTCATGTTAAAGCTTGTCTCACATCAAAACTTGGCTTACATCAAAACTTATCTCACGTCAAAACTAAAATGTTTTAATATTGTACATTCTTTATTGATACTTTACACTTCATTTTTATTTTAATGTTTACAAATTACTCTACACTTTATTTTTTAATGATTCATAATTAGTCATTTTTCCTGTGGTTTTACTCGTAGTCATTTCAACATAAAAAAGAAACTTCACCTTTTCATCATTCCTTGCCATTCTTAATTTGTGTGCAATAGGCTAAGTCTTTATTTGATTAGAGGGCTCATACCCCCTTGTTTCATAATTGTTAATTTATCAAGAATTACATCGATCCAAAGACCATTTATAGCTATGCACTAAGTATCTTAACATTTAGTTTGTGGAGGTGTCCTTATAAAAATAAAAAGAACATTTATGTAGGAACATTTTTAATACTAGGAGGACCAATAGGATTTCTAGTATTATAAATTTACATGCCTAGTAGTCTATAGGTCCTTTCCAGCGCTTAGAATTTTCTTGCTTTGAATATTTTTGCTTGGTTTTATTTCATATTTTCATTTGTACTTGATCTTTGTTTCTTTTTTTAAGTCTATGCATGATACCTTTTTTTGACACCATGATAGGAAAAGAATTTGACTTCTCCTAGGACTCTCAGATTCAGGTACTTACACCACCCATAACACAACATGACTACAAAGTTATGTAAAAAGGGAACTAAGCATCATACTACTTTAAAATGAGCTAAGAAGAGGTTGAATATGAGGTAGCCAATGGTTTGGGACTTTTCCTACCCAACTCAAAATGTCCTATTGAGCTTACCTAGTTTGAGCATGCCACACTGATAGAATATTTCTCACTAGGCATGAAATACAAGTTATGACAAGTGGTATTGAGGAGCACCTCATTGGGAATACCAACATTAATGTTAGTAGCTAGAATTTCTAGTTCCATGATGGGCAACATGAGCAAAGTTGAGATATTAGTGTTCATGATGGCGATGAGGAACAACCTTCTCATGTTACTTTTCTTGTAGATTCTTTTCATACATCAAATACCCCAATAACACAGCACATGAATCTCATCAACTCCTCAAAACCTTTCTCAATGCTTGAATTGTAAAACATTTCTATCTCACTATCCATTGTAATTAACCTTGCTATCATAATTCCACTAGCAACTACTATGCCACCTACATATACTCTCTTTCAAAATATCAGTGCTATTAATTTGTCATGCCTATTAAATCCTTTCCAACCTATATTACATATGCCATAAACTCAATTATGGGGAGGTGGACCATTTCTTCCACCTATGTAGCATGTTTTCTAGTATAATATACCTTAAATCTCCATGCTAGTCATTATCCTATTGTAATTATTTTTATTTGCGACACCGTCGATGTTCATGGAGCATCAAAAGGGGCTATTATCTACAGCATTGGAGGTGTCGACAAACACTGGAAGGGACCATTATTTGTGGCTCCATTGATATTCACAAGCCATTGAAAGGGGCTGTTATCCTCGATGCTGTCAGTGTCCATGAGGCACCGAAAAGGATCATTATTTGTAACATCGATGATATCTACAAAGCACCAAAAAGGATCATTATTCACAGCACCATTAGTGTCTACTGAGCATTGAAAGGGGTCGTTATTCATGGTACAGTCAGTGTTCATGGAGCATTAAAAGGGATAGTTATCTATTGTGCTAGTAGACAATGGTAGTGCAAAAAGCAATGAAGGACAAGCATAGTGGTGTTAGATGGGGAGGTGGACCATGGTGTGGTGAAGGCAAATAGTGGTGAGAAGTGAGCAATAGACAAAATGACATGATGGATGGGGCTTTTGCTTGGCCATTGGTTTGGCCATTGAGCTAACTATGATGCTACTTGGTTGGGCCCTATGGTCGTACCTCACAGTGATGCAGGAAGTCCTACTATTGCTAACCATCAGGCTAGTCATAATGTTGTGTGACTAGGCCTTGTGGCCTCATCGAGCAATGATGCAGTAGGCCCTATTTTTGCTAGCAACAAGCATTGGTTGTGGCCTTAGCCTCTCCCAAGCTTAGGGCTTCAAAATTTTTTCTTTAATTAAAAATAAAGTTTAGGGGTTAGGGTTGAATTCATGACCTCTTGCTCAAATTTTTTTAATAACTTAAACTAACGTTCAAAAATTTAAAAAATATTTTAATTTTAAATTGCACACAACCCAAAAAATATAGTAACTCCCAAATCATAAATTAAATTTTGACAAAATTGGTATCATTGGAATCGTCATAGAGAGTACTAGACATTCATTTGAAGATAATGTCAATTTTTGTGACCTATCAATCATAAAATCATGAAAAAAAGCATTATATTTAATTAATTTTTAATTAACTTAAGTTGATACTTCCTCTTTTCTCTTGCTAGACTACTTTCTTTTCTTCTATAAATACATAAGAAAATAAGTCTTTGCCTATCATAGCACAGTATCAATGGAAGATTGAAGATTTCTATAGTGACATCATAGCTCAAAAGCATTCAACTCAAGCTTCTTCATAAGCATAAGCTCCTTCTCATAGCTTTAAATTTGTGACTATTATTTTGCACCAAAATAATGCAATTACTAATTTTGATTTTGTGTGCAATTTACTTGGAGCGGAGGAGTTCCAATATCTCACAACTTCACAATTGTTAGAGTTGCTAGTCTTTCCAATTTTCAAAGTTTCATTCTATAAAAATTTGATAATTCAATGGTGTAATCTCTATGATAGAAGTAAAAGCTCCAACTCACAATTGATTTTTGGGCTAATAGTGGTTATTGCATCTAATATTTGGCTAGTTTTAGGTTTTCACTTAGGGAAGGATCTTCTAATTTCATCAATTTTATCTCCTCAATTTTGATTATTTTGTCAAGAATAATTATGTGATTATGTCCACAATTTTTCTATCCACAAAAGTCAATTTCTTCATGGAGATTTTATTGATGAAAGACACTTTGAATTATGCCAATTTATTCATAGCAAGGTTTTATGGTATCAACACTAGACCTATCTTAGTACTTATTCCATCTTTATACTTCATGATGCCAAAACTGGCATAGAGTTTATGATTGGTCCTTATCTTGTCTTTTTGCCTTACATTGTGCCACGGATGAAGCTGCTAACACCTAATAGAATCCATAAAAATCTTATACCATTTGTTGTGTACCATTGATTATGTCCCTTATTCTAAGTTACAATCCTTCAAGTAAAATTTTTAGCCATTTTAATCCCAAATTACATGCCAAATTTTTAGAAGAGGATAGGGTTGTGAGAAGTTAGATCAAGGGTACTAAGAAAGGTTAAATGGCTTTACAGGAGGCTAGAAATCAATAGAGAACCAATGACATATTTTATATATGTTTATGTATTTTATATTCTTGTTGTTACTTATATTTTTTTATGTATTTATTGGTAATGCAATCTGGGATGCAAAATGATCCAATGGAGGATGCACAAACTAAAGGTGCACCAACTGAAGATGCTCAAACTTTCAAGAGAATTCAATCAGCTCCAAGGAAAACTATAGAGCTCACCAGTTCAAAGGTTAGTATATATACATATATTTTTATTTAATAGCCTACTTTATTATTGTTACTTTTTATATTTTATTTTCTAATAAATTTTTATTTTTATAGAGGTAACATATTGGGCAAGGTTGTAGTAGCTTGGTAATTTCAAAACAAAAGGAAAGTGCCAAACAAAAGGATAGCATCAAAAAAGATAAAGGAAAGGAACCAAAGGTAAATCTAATTAATTCTAAAAGTTGAATATTTCCCTTTTCTTTCCTCTTCTTTCTTCTTGTATGACATTGACTTTTTGTGTTCTAGATCTCTATGGTTTAGATGTACTTCATTCAAGAAATGGAAAGAGATTATGTCACAGATTCCAAATAAACTTCCATTCCTCCACTGAGATCACCACCACATGTGACATCTGCTCATGCAACCTTGATGAAGGGTTCCTTATCATAGGTGATGTTGACGTTAATTCCTAGGTTTGTTCTAGTAACTTCTTTAGTCTCTATGTTGGGTTCCTTCTTCTCACTAGTAGCTGCTAAAGAAGAACTCATTCTTTTTTAAAATATTGGTTAATGGATCACTAGGAACATACCCTACTCTATTCACAAGGAGATTTGCAACATATGGAAGTCTCGATCATGCGACTTCAAGACTATGAACTAGTACAAGCTGATGCTCAATTGTCTTTCCATCCAATTCTCAAGGATGCTTTAGAAGTTATAAAAAATCTAGAGAAACTCTTAGGAGAATTGGAGAGTGCCACATGTCTTGCCCATTATTAATTGACTCATGAGTGGTTCCTTCAAGTGGAGACTGATGAACTTTGGATGAGTAATTCTGCTCTTCCTTTTCTTTCGTCTATTTGATCTTTTTTGTTCATAATTCATAATTTTAATTTTATTTTTGTGCATGTAGAGGAAGGAAAAAGAATAGCAAGATGACATGATCAATTGATCTCTTCAAGTAAATTTTTTGGAGACTAAACTTAGAAAGAGGGAAGAGGTGTGAGTTGCAATGAAGAATGCCTCCAAATATATTAAACAATTGTATGGTAATTTGGTAGGATGCAAGGTGGTACTAAGTGAGAAGAATGCTACTAATGAAGAACAAGAAGCCCAGATGAAGATAATCTTAGATCTTCTTGATGCCTTTAAAGCAAATAACTAATCACAATCTTGCTTCATTTTATTCATCTATCCCACTTCTTTTCTATTCCACTTCTTCTCTATTCCATTTCCTTTTTACTACATGTATTCCACTTCAATGTACTTCTTCTTTGTAATAATAATAATAAAATAATATTTTGTTCCACTTTGTCTCTTGAATCACTTTCTTTGATACCAAATGTGACATCCTATTCCCATATGTTGTTAAAACATTATTTTTTGTTGCTTAATTCATTACATTCATGAGCATGATAATGGAAATACCATGAAATAACTTAATGATTACATAACTTGGTAAATTATTGGTGCACTAAATTTAATAGAAAGGAAAAATAGAGGAAAACTTTATTAATTAGAGTGATACACTATAACATCTTCTAGGTTATCTTTCCATGCCACTTTAGCCTTAGAGGTAATCCAACACTACCACCATGGTTAGGCTATCTAACCAAAGGGGTGATTAGTACATTCTTGTCTTGCTTCACCTAGCTCCCATCACTTGCCAATTTAGGCTCTGTGACTCCATTCTAGCATAAAATCTAAACTCGACCTTAAATGACATAGGTTAAACCCATTCCCAAGGGGTACATGAATAATCATAACGAGGCATCCTTTCATTTGAAGGTTAATTATATTATTTACAATACACTTCTACCCTTAACAAGGGATGGGACATTACAAGTCGCTTGCCACTATTATCATCACTTCTAGAAGCCACAAGCATCAATGGCAAGTTTATGTTCTTCTTCATATGTTGATAGAGAAACTAAAATTGCTAGTGCTTAATGTTTATCTAACTAATTTGCTCATTCAAGGTAAAAGTAGAAGTGGGAGTAATATGCTCTAGTTGGAGATTTATCATAGGCTTCTTCCTTCAATTGAGAATGAGATTAGGTATTAGAGTTGGGTTTTTAGGCCTAAAATTTTTCTATTTACAATGGCCACATCCACATCTAGCTCCTTTCGTTACTAGACACAATATTACAAAATGAGAAAATTTGCAAAACCTACTCTTTGATACTCACTTGTAAAACCCACCTTGCTAGCTTTAGAAAGGAGAACATTACATCAAGTATAAAAGCCCTAACTATCGATTGGTCATGATAGGGAATTGAAATTGAAATGAAACTAAAGAAGGGAAAAGAAAACTTATGGTGAAGCCATGACAAGAATGAAAGAAAAAAAATTAAAGAATGAAAGAATAAATAAATAATTATTTAATGCACATTAATTATATAAGCTGAAAATTAAAATTGATGAAAATAAATTAAATATTATAAGCTAAAAATTTAAAATAGATGAAAAAGAAATATCATCATGAATTTGAAAATATAATACATTTATCGAATATCCAACATAAATCATGGTAAGTCAAGACATATATAAACCACAATATAAAACATAAAATATAGAGTGAAACATTTAAACATATCTATTAAAATAGTCTTCATACGTGGATATCAAGTAATCTTTAAAATTGAAAAATAGGTTTTTATAATCCTTGCGAAACGTTATATAGTTTTTAAAAAGGAATCATTCAAAAAGATGTAGCATATTTTGAGTTATATGTCATTCTTTCCAACATATCCAAAATCATATAAATTTCTATGATTTGGATTGATGAGGTTATATCTCATGCTTGGATGAGGTTAAAAATATAAAAATTTATCTATATGTATTTTTATATGTTATCTTCCATATCCTCCTGGAGGTAATTAAAAATGTTGTGTTTTAAGGAAGTTATAAATTTTTGTTCTACACAGTTCATAATTTTACTATTTCTAATTATGCTTAATTAAAATCCATATCCCTACATGGTATCCAATAATCTTCTGAAACTTTGCTGCTAATACTTCTCTTCTATCTTTCTAAGCATTTTTAAAATCACTAAAAAATAATGTTTCATCATAGAGTTATGATTTTTCTTTCTATGTTGTTCATAATTTTATTATTTCTGATCATGCCTAATTAAAATCTCATATCTCCTACATGGTATTAGAAAATCCTATAAAATTTTACATGATAATTTATTTCTCTTTTATATTTTCAACCATTTTGGAATCACTAAAAAATAATGTTTTATCATAGAGTTATGATTTTTCTTTCTATGTTGTTCATAATTTTATTGTTTCTGATCATGCCTAATTAAAATCTCATATCTCCTACATGGTATTAGAAAATCCTATACACTTTTACATGATAATTCATTTCTCTTTTATATTTTCAACCATTTTGGAATCACTAAAAATTAATGTTTCATCATAGAATTATGATTTTTCTTTCTATGTTGTCCATAATTTTACTATTTCTGATTATGCCTAATTAAATCCCCATATCTCCTACATAGTAGCATATAATCCTATGACACGTTACCTGGTAAAGTGATTAATTTCTTGTTTGGGTATTAATCTATATATGATTGTTAGCCATTGGGTCTTTTCATTATTATGGCCTTATCAATTTTTTTGAAAGCTATGGATAAGGATTCCTTTACTTGGATTAGTCAATACCTTAGGTTATTGTTAAGGATTTGCAAGATCTCTTTAGATGATGTTTTGGATCTTTTTCTCTAATGATGAAATTTGATGAGACTAGCTTGAATTTGATGAGGTTATGCTATGCATGTGATTGGTGTCCTTCTATAGAGCTCTTGGTTTATTGAATCTCTTTGATGAGATAGGATTTGATCATATTATGCTATGCATTGGATTGGTATCCTTGTAAGAATTCATCAATTTGTTGAATCTCTTTAATGAGAATAATTTTTTTATTTTGATTATTGCATCCATTATCGATTTCATTGCCATGGTAATATGTTTGTTAGTTATTTAGATGATGGTGCTAGCACCAAGTTTGTGTGACCTATTGGAGATGGGCTTCCTAGAGATGGTTTTGATTATTGACCCTCACTATAGAGTGCACCATTATGGCTCTTGTTACAAGAGTCATCCTGTAGGAGAGAATGATTTCATGGCTCATCGGTCCTTTTATTTTTTTGTGCCACCAAAACATTAGAGCTGATGTCTTGGATTACTCCTCTAGCACCGACATGTTTAGGGAACATTGGCAGTGATGTTCTGGGTGAAGCTTCATGTTCTAGTTGAGACTAATAATAAATCCATGTGCATGGTAATTTGATATTTGATTTGGATACATGTTGGTTTGACTTTTGTCAAGTCCACATGACAACACAATACACATTTTACACTAAGTGTGGTGTGTGCTAGCCTCCTTATTTGTGGTGACAATTGGAGGAGGCAAACCTTGGTTTTTACAATATATGTTGAAAGGATGTTATGGTTTTTGATAATATATTAAATTTTTTGGATGATTTTCTTGTATGCTTGTTAAGTTAACATGTCTTTTAGATCAGTGACACCCCTAATTTCCATGAGACCTTTCCTTTGGAAGATTGGAGATGTTGCCAAGGTTTCTCACTCTATTTTATATTGATAACCCATTTTTCTTTTGGGTTAATTAGTTTGGAAAGGGAATAAAGCTTTTGAAGGGTTTACTATGATGACATGAGATAGTTGATATTATGTCTTAGTTTAGTGCTTTGGATATTATGTGTTAGCATTTTTAGCATTGTATCAGATGTTAATTCTCTTTTCCAATTTATGGATTTAGGGATCATATGTGGTTTTGTCTCATGACATTATATTATTCATATAGGATTCAATTTTACATTTGTGCTATTCTATTTCTTTTACAAGATTTTTTATATTTATGCAATTATATATTCAAGTATTTCTTTCTTTATTAGTTTTCTCTTCTATTCTCTTTAGAGTCATGGCCTCATGCTAGGTTCTTTTCTTCATTTCGCTGTGTAGTACACTCATTCATGTCTCTTACCATGAATAATCATTTCATTAGGGGTTCTTCCCAACATAATTCTCTCCAACCTAAGGCATAGGAAAGAGCATACAAGTTGGTATCAGAGCATAGGTTTTTGCTGATTTTCCCCTAAAGGAGGAGATCAACTAAGCAGATACCCACCATTATCTATTTTAGTTCCTCTATCACCATATGGAGAACAAGTCTAGTTTGCCATGAACAAGTCTAGTATGTAGACACTTGGTTTTGATGGGTTAATGTCTTGATCAAAGACTCTCTTGTAGTTTTGATTAGTGGACTTGTGCTTGCTATTTTGGAGCGATGTCTCTTTGGAGAATGAAACTATTCCAAGATGGTTTTTAGGATGTGGTATGGACATTATGAGTGAGGATTGAGAACTTAGAATAGGGGTTGAATAAGTTCTCCAATTTTAACTCAAACCTATTACACAAAACACACCAGAAATTATGTGGTTTGCTAACTTGGATAGTCCACACTCGAAGGGTAGATTCCTTGCATACCTCTAGACTTTGTTTCTTCCAAAATGTGGTTTAGAGAAGACCATAACCTTTACAAGATTTAAGCTTCACTATGGAGAGTTTCATCATTTTGACATCTCTCAATCCCACAAGGTCCTAAAAAGCTTAAAATATGGTTTAAAAGATCCCATAACCTCTACAAAATTAAGCTCTGCTCTGGAGTATTTTGGCACTGCAAAACAACTTAATCTTGTAGGTTCCTAATAAGTTCAAAATGGATTCCTTCTAGCAAGAAGCACATCAATCTCATAGGGTAACAAAGAAAGAGAGAGAAAAATAAGAAATGAGTGTAACTCAAATTATAAGTCCTTGTACTTTAAAGCATAGTTCTGCAAATAATCAAGAAAAATTATGTAACAAATGAAGTACACAAGTGCAACAGTGTAGAATAGACAATGATAGCTTTGATGTTAATAATGCTTGCATAATTTCCAAGAATTTGGAGTTTCCAAAAAATACCTCAAAATTTGTGCAACGGCTACTCAATGGCTAGTGTAGATGTCTCTTTCAAAGTTAGGACATCTACCTAAGATCTACCTCAATTCTAGAGAGACGTCTCCTTAGAGAATGAGATGTCTCTAGGGAGACATCTACTCTGCAATGAGGACGTCTCCTATTTCTTGAAGACATCTTCCTATGAATTCATTTTTCTTGGCTAAGATGGCTACTATTTCTTGGAGACATATCCTCAACTATTGAGTTTTGGTTTCTAAGGCTTTCTCTCATTGATTGAGCTTCTTTCTAATCCTTGGAACATCTTCATTGGGTTTGTAGTCTTCATTTTCATTCATATGTGTCCATGCTCTCATCTTTCCTATAAAGTATCCATTTTGAAAACCTGTTGTAGATTTCATTTTCTTGGGTCCTTATTAATGATATGGAGTTCTTTTTCATGACCTAAAAACACATCATCCATAACAAACATTCATTTTTATCCATTTTCCTTAAGGTTTTGGCATCCAAAAGGTCAACAATATCCTCCTTGTTGGTGATGTTCAAAACTTAAGAAAATGGGTTAGTAGTCTCTAGAAATCATTAAGACATATAATTACAATATTTCTCATGACACTAGTTTAAATATATCCATCACATTCCAATAGTAAACTATATTCCATGAATCATAGTCATTCAAGTCATTCTACATCCTCACATCACAATCACCATAATCATAAATGATGTCTATAAAAGCATAATCAACTTGATCTATATATCTGATTCTCAATATGACCACATTTCAATATTAAATAATTTCCAATAATATCAAAAATAGTACTAGATTCTTCCCATTTTTGACATCATTTAAAAGGAGGGGAAGAACTTCCGCTAAATAAATGCAAGAGAGAAAAAAATATGTTTTGGTTTTCTTTTGTTTTTGTATGTGCAAGAACTAAAAAACGTTTTATTAAGAATTTTTTTTATAAAAAAACTTACTTTATAGGACATGATCCTATTCCCATATCTTTACAGAGAGTAGTCAATCTTTACTCATCAAGGGACTTGGTGAATGCATCTGTAAGTTGATTCTCGATTCTAATAAATTCTATTTTTATGTGCCCACATTAAGGATGTTCTTGTATAAAGTGATGCTGAACCTCATTGTGCTTATTGGGTGATTATTGAATTATATTTTTTATAATGTTGATTGTGTTGTTGTTGTCACAATAAATAGGTGTATATTGAGGTTTTACCCCTATGTCTTTGAGCATTTCTTTCATCCATAGAAGGTAAGCACAACAACTCCTAGCTAAGATGTATTTAGCTTCTACTATAGAAACTATTGCTAAAGTTGGCTTTTTGTTTATCCAAGACACAAGGTTTCTTCCTATAAAAAAGAAATTTCCACTTGTACTTCAATGGTCATCTAAACAACCTACCCAATATGCATCATAATATTAAGTGAGATCAAGTGGGAAATCCTTTGGATACCAAAGGATCTAGTTAGTAGTACCCTTTAAATAATAAAAAATAAGTTTAACCATCTTTAAATAAAATTTTGTTGGGGTGGCCTGATATCTAGCACATATTCCTATAGTTAATGCTATGTCTAGTCTACTATCAGTTAAATAAAGTAGGTTGCCTACCATACCTCTATATAGGTTGTGATCAACAAGCTTTTCCTTTGATCATCTTTGGTAAACTTAAAATTTGTAGCCATAGGAGTGTTTTCTACCTTAACATTGGCTAGGTTGAATTTGAGTAGAAGATCTTTGACATATTTGATTTGACAAATGAAGGTTCCATCTATAGTTCAATTAATTTGAAGTTTTTGAGTTCTCCCACCATGCTTATTTCAAATTCAGATTGCATAAGATCTAAGAAATTCTTGTAGAGATTTTCATTAGTAGCACCAAAAATAATATCATAAACATAAATTTGAACTATAAGTAGATTACTACCTTCTCTTTTGAGAAATCAAGTGACATCAACCTTACCTTTTTTGAAATTGCTTGATGTAAGATGTTGGAAAAGTCTTTTATACTAGGCTTTAGAAGGTTGTTTAAGTTCATAGAGAGCCTTCTTAAACTCATAAACATGATCATTCTTGATTGGATCTATAAATCCTTCAGGTTGTTCAACATAAACTTCTTCTTTTATGGTTCCATTTAGGAAGGCACTTTTTACGTCCATTTGATATAGTTTAATATTTTTAATACTAGAGTATGTCAAAAGAAGTCTAATAGATTCTTGTCTAGCAACAACAACAAAAGTTTCATCAAAATCAATTTTTTTTTATTATATCCTTTGGCAACAAATCTAACTTTATTTCTAATGATATTTTCATTTTCATTAGTTTTGTTCCTAAAGACTCAATTTGTCTCAACTATTGGTTTATGATCTAGTTTAGGTGTTAATTCCCATACATTATTTCTAGTAAATTGAGTTAGTTCATCTTGCATAGTGGAAATCCATCATTCTTCTTTTGCTTATTTGAAGTTTTTGGGTTCAAGTTGTAAAAGATACGCTATATAAGCACAAATTTTCTTAGTTTGGCTTCTAGTGTGAATACCATCTTGTACTTGTCTAATAACATCATTGAGAGTGTGTGTTCTACTAAGTCTAGGAATTTTTGATTGAATGGGAGATATCTCTTCAAGTTAATCTTCTTGCTCATCCTTATGTTCACTATCTACTTCTGAATTTTAGTTAATTTGAACTTGAGTTGCACTAGACAATTTTTGAATGTGAACAACTTCATCATCGAGTTGTGGAGAAGTAATGTCATGATCATCAACTTTAACATTTATAGTTTCTTCTATAGTATTTGTCCTTTTATTTAAAACTCTATATGCTTTACTAACTCACGAATATCCTAAGAAAATGCCTTCATTGATTTTAGGATTAAATTTTCTTGAGATATCTTTATCATTTAGAATGTAGCATTTTGAACCAAAGACATGAAAATAACCTACTGGAGGTTTTCTACCAATCCATAATTCATAAGGAGTTTTAGAGGTAAATATTCTTACCAAAACTCTTTTAGAGACATAACAAGCAATGTTGATTACTTTAGCCCAAAAGTGGTAGGGTAGATTACTATCATTCAATATAGTCCTTCCAATTTTGTTCAAGATTCTATTTTTTCTTTCAACTATACCATTTTGTTGAGGAGTTCTTGCTATAGAAAATTTATGGAGTATGTCATTCATTTGATAGATTGCTTAAACTTGGTGTTCTTGAATTCCCCTCCATTGTTACCCTTGATAACTTTAATACCATAGTAGTTTTCTTTCTGAATATGATTACATATTCTTAAGAAATCATCAAATACCTCATCCTTGTGATATAAAAAGGCAACCCAAGTAAAATGAGAGTAATCATCAACAATAGTTAGAAACTACCTTTTCTTTCTTAAATTGAGTATTTGAGAAGAACCAACCACATCCATACGAAGTAAATCTACAAGACAATAGGTAGATATACATTCTTTCTTATAGAATCTTACCCTTTTTTGCTTTTCCTTTTGACATGCTTCCCAAGAGTTCAGATTAAAGTCTTTGAGCTTGGATAGTTTGCAACCATTTTGTTTGTTGCATGAGTTAGAAGAATTTCTTTGTTTATGTGGCCTAACTTCCTATGCCAAAAATGGACATCATCTATACAATGAATCAAGCACTTAGATTCAAGGTTAGGATTGTCTTCAAATATGGTGTGTAAACATTTTCCTTTCTAGCTCCTTCTATCACAATGTTTTCAGTGATTAAGTCTTGTATTCTACAAGTTTCTTTAGAAAATATAACTTTGAAATTTAAATAAAAAAGTTAACTAATAGTAAGAAGATTATTTTTGAAGCCTCTAACAAAGAAAACCTTATTTATAGTTGGTAGTCCTTTACCTTTTCCTCCTATGGTATCAATACCTGTTATTGGAGCCTCCATGTTGTCTCCAAATGTGACTATTCCACAATTTTGTTCCATGAAGTGGGTAATGTAGGTTTTATCTCTTGTCATGTGTCTTGAACATCCTCTATCAATATACCACATGCTTATTTTGGCATTTGAGAGAGCTACTTGAGCCATCATGTTCTTTTTAGTCTTCCTCTCTTTTTGTTTTCAAACCTGAACAATACCTTGCCTAGATTACTTTTTCAAAGATGAAGTTCATTGCTTAAACATGTCCAAGTTTTCCATAAAGGAAAAAGATTAAAGTTCTAGGCTTTGATGTGTTATCAAACCTAGAACAATTTCTTTCTATAGGATCTTTCAAACATTCATCTTTTTGCTTTTTGTCTCTCAACTTCTCTAAAGATTTCTTACTCATCTACTTAATAACCTTGGTTAGTCTTTGAATCTCAACCTTAAGGTCTGAGTTTTCTTTCTTAAGATAAGAACATTCATCATTAAGGACTATAATTTTCATTTCTTTTACATGTAAAATATCCTTCATCTTAAAACATAAGCTTTGGAAAGAAGTAACTTCATTGCATAACCACCCATACCTTTCTTGAAAGGAATTTTCATTATTTGATCTTTCCTTGCTATCCAGATTATCACAAGCATCATCAACCCTATAGTTATAGTCTCTTCTATTCCTTATCAAATTGAATGTAAAAAATGAAATGAGAGACGTACCTTTACCAAAGTGATATAGGAACTACATACAACAATTAATGAAGCATATTCGTCTCCTTGTCTAGTTGTGCCAAATGTTAATTGTCCCTTCCTTGTTCATGTTGCTTTATCTATGTGAGATTACCAAGCTCTGATACCAATTGAGGATTGAGAACTTAGAAGGGGGGTTGAATATGTTCTCTAATTTTTAGCAAACCTATCACACAAAACACACTAAAAATTATATGGTTCCTCAACTTGGGTAGTCAACACTTGGAGGATAGATTCCTTGCACACCTTCAGATTTTGTTTCTTTCAAAATGTGGCTTAGAGGAGACCACAACTTTTACAAGATTTTAGCTTCACTATGGAGAGTTTTGTCACTAAAAAATCTCTTAATCTCACAAGGTTCCAACAATCTCAAAATGTGGTTTAGAGGATCCCATAACCTATACAAAATTAAGCTCTACTTTTGAGTATTTTGGCATTGCAAAACAACTCAATCTTGTAGGATCTTGACAAGCTCGAAATGGATGCTTTCTTGTAAGAAGCAAATCAACCTTGCAAGGAAACAAAGATAGAGAAAGAAAAATAAGGAATAAGTATAACTCAAATTATAGGTCCTTATATTTTGAAGAATAGTTCTAAAAACAATCAAGCAAATGATTTGACAAATGAAGCACACAAGTACAATATCATGAATAGACAATGATAGCTTTTATTTTGAATATCCTTGCATAATTTCAAAGAATTTTGTGCCTTCTTATGGCTTCAATGTTTTTTAAAACACCTTGGAATTTGTGTAATGGCTACCTAACGGCTAGTGTAGAATCTTTTAAAGTTGGGATTTCTACCTGAGATCTACCTCAACTTAGAGAGATGTCTCCTTGGAGAATGGGATGTCTCTTGGGAGATGTCTACTCTACAATGGGGATGTCTCTTATTTCTTTAAGACATCTTCATGTGAATTCATTCTTCTTGACTAATATGTCTACTGTTTCTTAGAGATGTCTCCTCAACTATTGAGCTCTAGTTCTTAAGGCTTTCTCTCATTGATTTAGCTTTTTCATAATTCTTAGAGCATCTTCATTTGGTTTATAGTCTTCATTTTATTCCATATGTATCCATGCTCTCATCTTGCCTATGAAGTTTCCATTTTGACAACCTATTGTAGATTTCATTTTCTTGAGTCCTTATTCATGATGTGGAGTTCTTGTTCATGACCTATAAACACATCATCCATAACAAATATTCTTTGTTTTCCATTTTCCTTAAGTTTTTGGCATAAAAAAGGTTAACAATGAGTTCTTGATGTTACCATTTTGACTCACTAATGCTCCTATAGTGTTTATGCGTCTTATGAATAGTGTCATGTGGTCCTACATAGATTAGTTTGTTATCGTGTTTATCGATAAGATTTTGATGCATTCTTCATCTGAGGAGTTGCATGAGTAGCATCTAAGAATCATCTTGCAGGAACTTAGAGAACATTTGTTATTTTTTCAACCCTCAAAGTATTCTTTTTGGTGTAGAGAACTTCAATTCTTAGGACATGTCATTTCAAAAGTTGGTATAGTAGTGGATCCTGCTAAAATATTAGTTATTTAGGATTGGCCTATGCTCAAGGACATCAGTGAAGTTTGCAACTCTCTAGCACATTACTTCACCTCTTATAAAGTTGTTACAAAAAGATGTTTGTTTTTTGTGGAGCTTGTGTTGTAAGGATGCCTTTGAAAAATTGAAGGGTAGACTAATCTTGACTTCTATTTTGGTTTCACCTACCCCAGGTAAGCCATTTGATGGATGTATTAATGCATTAGAAGAATGTTAGGGGTGTGTCCTTATGTAGGAGGGCAACTTGGCAGCTTATGCCTCGTGATAGCTTAAGCCCTATGAGACACACTATCCCACTCATGACCTAGAATTGGAAGTAGTTGTATTCTCTTTGAAAGTTTGGCGTGACTACTTGTTCAGGGAGCAACTAACCGTTTGGACAGACCAATCAAATATTACAATTCCTTGTGGTCTTGGCTAACCATTTGGACAGACCACATATCTTCAAGGAATGCTTATTTGATTGGTCATAGGATTGCATGGTGTCCCAAGAAAGATTATCTCAAATTATGATGCCAAATTCACTTCTTATTTTTGATGTGTATTCATGAATAGTCTAGGTACTGGGTTAAATATAAACTTAGCCTATCATTGACAGACTAATGGTTAAGTATTGGAGAATATGCTTCAGTCTTGCACCTTACAGTTTCCAAAGAGGTTGGATAATTTATTACCATTAGCAAAGTTTGCTCACAACAATAGTTACTGGGCTAGTTTGAAGGTACCACCATATGAAGTCTTATATGGGAGACTTTGCAAGCCTTCCTTGTGTTGGGATATGATTGAAGATATGTAGTGCATTAGTTTAGATGTTGTATTGAGGATGATAGAGTAGATTAGAGAGGGAATGAATGATTGAAGGTAGCTTAAGATCATCAGGTGAGCTATGAAAATCATAGGAAGAGGCCTCTAGAGTTTGCTATTGGTGAAAAAGTATGTGTTTGGGTCTCCCCACTAAAAGGATTGATACATTTTGGTTGAAAAGATAAACTTGAACCTTGCTACATTGGTCCATTTGATGTCCTCTAGTGCATAGGAGAGGTTGCATATCACGTTGGTCTGCCACTATAGCTTTCAAGCATGCATGATGTGTTTCATGTCTTCATGCTTTGGAAGTGTGTACATGATGATAGTCATATGATTGATTAGACTAAACTAAAACTTCAAGTAGATGCCTAGTATGTTGAACATCCTATTAGGATCTTGTACTAAATGAAGCACCATTTGCACAACAAGATGGTTCCCATGGTTAAGGTTTTGTAGAATTTTCTTGTTCACAAAAGGCTATGTGAGATTTTGAGTTTGATTTGTGTTCTTCCCATCTTGAAATCTTCTAAGAGGAAGATTCTTATAGAGTGAATGATGTAACAACCCATATTTTTGGACATGCTTGGCATGCATGATTTTTGTGAATAATTTTGTTCTTGTACTTGTATGTTTATATGTCTAGCTACTTTAGTATATTTTATGCATTACACTGATGATGTTAATGATGATCCTTGGGATTTTCTAGATTTTTGGTTAATGTTATTTAATCCTTTATTGTTTATTATAAGCAAGAAAGTGTGCACTAATCTTGTTGTTGAGTGTTGTTTGAACATCATCTCCATCATCATTAAAGAATATAGAATTATATTCATTGTCATCATTATTACCACTAGCATTATAATCAAAATATTTTGGTGAAAAACTCCACATTGAAATATCATTCTTAGCTACAAATGATAATGAAAAAAATAAAATTTCACTTATGGCTATTCACTATGAGGTAGTGGCCAACAAATCAAGAAGTTTTAATCTATTATTGTCAACAAATGAATCTACTAGATACCTAGCCCCTAGGATTAGTACCTACTATCATCTTTTTGATATCAATGTGGCTATTAAGTTGGTGGCATCTAGAAAATCCTAGTAATTTTCCAAACTCTAGAAGATATTTCTATAATTTTAATTTTAGATAGTAAGGATAAACATTTTTCTAGAGAAAGCAATCTTTCTTAGAATCTAGTTGAGAGAATATTTTGTTAATTATAAAGAATGAGGGAATATTAAACCACTACCACTAATAGAATTTTAATTAATTAGTTGAAGATTGCATAATATAGCTTCATAGATATAATTACCTATCAAATTATAATCAAAGATATTAGAAATTCAATTTTATGGCCTCTACTATGTGTACTCTATGCCATAGTGAAGGAAGGTAACCAAGTCAATTAGATGTTACTACTCAAGGAAGAAATAAAGAAATAAATATTTAGTTAGTATTACTTCTCATCCCTTCATTTTTCTTATGGCTACCTCCTACCTACTTTTGTCAAAGTTTTTAAAGATTCAAATTTTTCAATGGCCACTATAATAATGAAAGATAAGAACAAAGATTTAGTTTCATGATTTTTTATTGAAGTCTTTTCAAAGAATGAGCACATCATTATAGAACTTCCATCAATAAAAGGATCCAAGGAAGTCTAAGATGAGAGGTAGGATATATTACCAAGTGATTACTTGATTCCATTGAAACACCATGAAAACTCATGTTGTGACCTATAACTTTCACAACCCAACTTGAGGCAAGATTTTATTGTAAATGTAAGGTTTGTGGCCTTTGAACTAAAATCTTGCAAAATTTAACTTTTTGAGGTTGAAAAATGTCTTCTAAGTTGCTACTACCTCACTTCCAAAGTGAAAAAAGCAATGTCATGTCTATATTTGGGCTTGGGAAGGCTCAAAATGCCTTAGGGACTACCAAATTTGGCATTTTCATGGGTTTATGTGGGGGTATAGCCTCAACTACGCTAGAAGCACCTACACCTAGCATTGATGATGTTGGATTTTCAGTTTTGTAGCAATTCATAGCATAGTTGCCACAAAACCCAGTGTGGAAGTTACAAGGCCAACGTTGGTGGTGTTGGGTTTTCATTTTCCTAGTAATGGCTAGTGCTATCACCACAATTTCTAGTAGTTACAGCATGACCAGCATAGTCCTCACAAACTCTTAGCAATCTTCACATGGTAAGCATAATCGCTATATTTTCTATTAAATTTCAACATGCCAACATGGATCTTCAAGGCTAGCATAGTTGAGGTAAAGCCAACATAGTCACAAATGGTTTGTTTATTATTTTTAGTATTCAGTGTGGTCTTGATGACCCTAGGGTCTTAAAACTTGCCACAAATGGACAACTACATTGGAAATAATGGCATGTTACACCTATAGACAACATTAATCTATCAGTAATCATGGAAAAAATTTGTAGCCTAAAACTAATAACCTTGAAGCCTACAAAAGCCAAACTTGAATACATTATTCAGGTTCCAAACATTTTTTGCAACTATACAACCTTGGCAACCTTGAGCATTGTAAATCCATTTTGGCATTTGTAAGACTTTTGGAGTAAATCGGAATCTGTTTGAGCACCAAAGACTTTTAGTGTAGTACCAGTACTACAATGGTCAAACACCACCATTTACACCACTTGTAGCCAAAGTTATAGATTCAAGCAAAAACTAGCAAGAAATACTTAACAATTAGGGTTAGGAACTACTTGGATCATGGAGTTCGACTACAAAATACAACTTACCAGCTCCAACAGGCTTCAAGCTTTGTCCAAATAATTTTCTTATGCATTTGAGCACATAATCTATACTCCTAGAACTCTATACTTTGAGCATTTTTGCTATATTAATAAAGATTATTACTTCATTTGTATTACATATTTCATTTCAAGTTTAACCCTATGTTTATTCTTAATCAAATCAACAATTTTATTTTGTTTTTTCCATTTACATTCTTTAAGTCCCTGGATGATTAACCAAATCATTTAGGGTACCTTGAATTTGCTTTCTCAAAGGCCCTTGGGATTCAAGGTTAAAATTTTTTTTGCTCCTAGGATCTTTGGTTTTTTCTAGCAATTAAATTTTTCATTTGCAACAGTTTTTCTAGTGGTAGAAGGAGGGCCTCCACTTGCATTCTTAGCCCATGCATTTTCCAATCACTTTTCAAAATCAAGTTTGCCACATTTCAAAACCTCAAATAACCTACAAACATTTAACACTAAATCCAACATTGGTGCTCACAAGTCCTTACAATTAACACCCAGTGTAGTTGTTGTGGGGTATTTGGGTTTTTGCATTATTTTCATAGTAGTTGTTGGGCTTTCTAAGGCTAGCGTAGTCAACACTCAAACCTAAGATTTTTCCCATTAACACCTACATTTGGGGGGTATGCTAAGGGCTAGCATAGCTCCATCCAAATACCCAAATTCATCTGTTATAAAAATTTCATGGAGAGCTAGTGTAGATACTTACAGGACTTCAACCCAAAAATTTTTACATTTAATTTTTAAAACTAGTGCATCTCCTTTAGGAGGAAGTATTCCCAACTTGATTTTACCAAGAAAAATCATCTCCGATCACCTATCCCAGCATAGTTGGCTAGGCAATACAACAATCTATTGCACACCCACATAAATTATTTGCTATGAAATCTTGTTGAAAGGAGTCCTCTCCAACACCTCAACATAGTATTGGAAAAACCAACATTACACATTCAATTTCTCAAAACCCGTGCATTTCTCCAAGAGGAGGTATCACCAGCGTAGTCTTGTTGGGCAAGAAAATCAATTCCTCACCCTTCTCCAGCATAGACCCTACTAGTAAAGCTAGCATAGTTTATCCTTCCAACACATAAAAACTTTCACAATTTTTTTCTAAGTGTAATATACAAAATTTCCACTACAACCTACACTATACCTACAGTTACAATTTACATCATTTTTCAACCATAACCCCTTTGCATCTTGGATAATTCTACTTGCTGGAATTTTTTCTAAAATAATTAATTAAATATAAAATTTATTAAACCAAATTTAAACCAGTAGCCATGTCTTTCAACTAGTCTCCTTGTCTATCAACTTGACTGACATGACATCTAATCAAGATGTTGTGAGGATCTATGACCTGAAAGACCCTATAGTAGCTGAGTGTAGGCAATTGCTTTTTCTAGATTCTTTGGCTATTTTTCAGGAGTCTTTTCTTCTTAATCCTTTCTACAATCCTTATTTAAATTGGTTAGTTGTTGAATCTTAGCTTTTATCTCTGAGATTTCTCTTTTCACCTCAGTGTGAATAACATCTAGCTTAGAAATTAAAAATTTCTTTGCTTTCCTAAGCAAATAATGTAGACAAAGAATTTCTTCTCTAAGTTCACTATACCTTTCATCACACTTGCCACCTTGTTTAGCCATATGTGAATAATTTTCATCTATAAGTGCCATGCATATGGGATGAGAATCTTTGGTAGAGTTACCTATTTCTTCTTCACTTTGCTCACCATCATCCTAACTTGTATAAAAGTTTGTCTTTTTTAACTCCTCTTCATTGGATCTATTCTATGGCTGAACTCTACTATCATTAGGATATTCAAAGGTCATATGACAACTTCCTCCACAAACCTAGCATTCTATAGAAGAGAAATCTAAATTATAATTAAAAAGATTCTTACATCTTTCTTTATCTTTGAACAGACTAGATCTTTGCTTATAAGTCCCCTTGTTCCTTCTTGTTAGCAATCATTGTAGCTTTTTTGAGAGAAAGGAAATCTCATCTTTGCTATCCTAATCAAGCTCATTAAGCTCCTTCTCCTTAGAGCCTATCTTTAGAGTAATAGGTCTTTCTTGGATGGCTCCTTCACTTATGAGATTCATTTCATAAGTAATGAGAGCACTTTGAAGCTCTTCAAATTTTAGAGTTGAAAAATATCTTATTTCTTCCATGGTCATGACCTTTGGTCTAAAATTTTGTTGAAGAGTTCTTATCATCTTAATGATCACATTGATTTTGAGTAAATCTTTACCTGCACCTTTGATAACTAAAACAATATCATTTTCTCTAGAGAAGTAATCTCTTATTTTCTCTTCTTCTCTCATTTTAAGCTTATTGTACTTGCTTTGCAAAACTAACAATTTTAATTACTTAACAATAGAGGTTCCTTCATAAGTAGCTTCTAAACCTTGCTAGATTTCTTTGGCTGTTTTACATCCAACTACTTTATTAAATTCAGATTTATTCAAAGCACAATATAAACAATTCTTTGCTTTTGAATCATACATGAACTTATCTTTCTATTGTTTTGTCCATTTGTTGCAAGGCTTGATGATGCTAGTGGTGCTATCATCAGGTGTAACGTACCCTTCAACGATTGACTTTCAAACTTCAAACTCCATGGATTCAAAGAATCCTTACATTCTAGCTTTCCAATAGGTGAAA
>MNCI01033639.1:0-16288 GCA_015680685.1 Gnetum montanum | reverse complement strand
TTGAAGGAAATGATCTCGATTATACTCTTCTACACTTTCTCTCTTCCATAGCTCACCTTCTTCCTTAGCAACTTGCTCCAATAGTCTTTGAATTTCATAGGACCTAAGCTCGGATAGTCTCTCTTGGGCATAAGTCCCAAGGGTTCTTCTCGTTTCATGCCTAACCCCATCCATGAGATGGCACAGTTGATCCCTTTGTGAATAACCATGGCCAGGATAATGATGTAACAGTGCATAGTATTGGCCCATGGCAGCATCCAAGGGTTCATGTCCTCCTTGTTTCCAACCTTGGATTTGCTTTCGTAAGTTAGACACTCAAGAGTACGTTTGGTACTTGTCATTAAATAGTTCTAACATAGTACTCCACCTACGAATGGATTTTGATTCTAAAAACTGATACTAGCTTTCTGCTTCTTTAACTAATGTTCGTGAGAGCAACTTAAGTTTTTGTCATTCATTCTTTATGTTCTATAAGGCACATGCATCATGGAATGCTTGTAAATGATTATGAAGATCAACATTGTATCTCCCTTCAAATCATGGGATGTTGTTCATATCTAATCTCTTGATTCTACTATCTTTCTAATGCCTTGTTGAAATTCTAACAACCTTAGTTATGTCCAACATACTTCAAGTAGCGAATAGGGGTTCATTGCGATTGTCTCATCCATGGCATCTATGATGCCTATATTGTTCCCTACTCTCCCTTCTTCTATGTTGTGACTCTCTAAAGTGCCCTTGTTCCCTTTCTTGGTTGTTTCGTCTATGACTTCCACTTTGCCTACCTTTATCCACATGGTCTTTTTCTTTATGAACACATCCAAATATTGAAGGAGAGGATGAAGGAGATGATGAAGGTGAAGAAGAAGGACAACCGTCACCATGACGGTGTCTGCTACCTTTTCTTCTGCAATCTTAGCCCCAATTGCGATTGCGATCAGAATGTCCACCTTTATCATGAGTTCGTGTCTCTTTTTTGGATCCTTTGTGCCTGTGGGTATCAGATCCTGGGTTATGAATAGTGGAATAAAGGTCCTAATACACAACCCCTTGGCCAAAGTCAAGGGGAGAAACATCGTTGTGTGGACGACTGCCTAAGGTAGGTTCACCACCCTAATTTTCGCTTAAGACATGTGGGGCATCCTGTGACCACTTACCCTTCAAAGACTTATGATATCTCTCCTGTTGCAAGTCCCTTTGATGTTGTGCCTCTATGGTACGGTATTCTCTCAAGACATGGTCTTGCACAAACGTATTTTGCGTGTAAGTGCGGCATGACAATTCGTGTGAGAGCATGAAGAAGCATGCTTGAGACTAAATAATCAAGAGGTAAACACTATGTTACCTTCTAAGTATTGCCAACACAGTTGTTCGTCTTGATAAAGGATAAAGGTGAAGTCTAGTATATACTTATCGAGATGAGTATATATCACTCGAACTTGTTGAGGGACTAGCAGATCAACGTTGTGTGCATTACGCGGCCAACTGTTTCCTATTTCAGACCTAGGTGGTGAGGCGTTTTCATACGAAGAAGGAGACATACTTGTTTAGTGTGCAATGTATTATTGTTTATTATTTTCTCAACCAACTCTAAGGGTTCGTTCCAACGATGTGAATGATTTCTTATGTTCTATTTAGTGCACAAACAAGTCCCTGGCAACTGTGCTAATGATGAGCAGCGAGGTAGCCCTACGCTCAACCATACGAATACAAGCGTTTCACGCATGATCCGGTCAAATTCTAAGGATTAAGTGCTTATGCACCCTTGTGGAACAAAGACGGGTTGGTTTATCGTTATGTCATGATTGTATGGTTAAGTAAGCTTGAGGCATATGATTTTTATAGCTTTTATATTTTTATGTCCTGCATTAGTAGGAAAGAGAGAGATAACTAGGTGACTAATTTAACTTAACTACTCATTAACTAAGTTCTAACTAATCCTAACACTAGCATCTATTCTCACTTTTCGTACACATACTGAACCAGTGCAACACTACTGGGATTACCAAACGCTAATCGTTACTGGGTTACCAAGTGTTACACGCATGCTTGAAGTGATCGTACTGAGTGTAATTTAATGATTTTCTTAATTGATCAAAATGAATTGTTGTGCTAATAACAGAAATGTAAAGTGCATAAAATAAAATAAATACATAAGAAAATAAAATAAAATAAATGTGTAACAAAACAAATCTCAAGTGTTGCAAGGATGAATCGAAAAGCTCGTCTTTATTGCTGTACACAAGGTGTGCTTAGGTACACAATGCTTGAATAAAGATCTGTCCACACTTAGACCTCCTACTGCGGGCACTTGAAAAATACTCTAACTTTCAAATAAATTACAAGAGTTTTGCTCCTTAACTGCTAAAAGACTTCTTTTTTCAATTGTGTGCCTGGGCACTGTATTTATAGGCTTGGGAGCAACTACTCTAATAATTAGAGTAACCACTCTAATAATTAGAATAAACTGCTAGAGTAACTGCTCTAATAATTAGAATAAACCACTAGAGTAATCGCTCTCATCACATGCCTTTTATATAATTTCCTATTACTACCACTAGTAGCTTGAATAGTTCATACAAGAACTAATAATACATGTTGCTTCTATTATACTACTTGTAGTAAATATAATTATGGTTATGCTTCTCATTGTTCCATCTACTAGTTTTAAATGAGAGTGTAATCCTATTCTTACCTTGCTAATTAGTACTTTTACGAATATTGGAATTTTTGTATGTATGTATTCTATTTCATTATTTTTTATACCTCTAATATTTTGACAATATATTGAAGCTTTTCCTTTCCCATGTGTGCGTCATTTGTAATAAGGTTCCAAGCTTCTACTAAAAGTATTGCACATGGAACTTGATTTTTCACTTTAAATTTATTCAACAAAAACTTCTTTTGAAGTTTGTGAATTTTCTTTCATGATTCTTACTGTAAACATGGGCCCCATTATGTTGCAAAACATAATGAAAAATTGACGAATAAAATCTCTGAAATCTGTCATTGTAAAAACCAAATTCCACTTAAATGGTCTAGTAAGGCTACTAAACAAGTGCAACAGTTGAAGAAGGAATGCCAGACTCTTCCATTGCTTTTTCCAATCTTGAAGAGACCATTCATCTTAAACACAGATGCAAGTTATGATGCCTGGGTTGCAGTTCTGCTTCAATTAGGACAAGTTAGAGGAAAAGAAGATATTTGTACCTATGCCTCAGGCATTTTCCATAAGAATGAGCTAAATTACTGTCCAACTAAGAAGGAGATTTTAGCGGTGATTAAAGGTATAGAAAATTTTCACATTTATTTAATTCAAGGTCCATTTATTTTGCGAACGGATTCATTAAACCTAGCTGCTTTGATCAAAAGAAAAATTAATCCTTCACCAAAGTTGTAACGCTTTGCATGGTGGCAATTTCTATTGTCCCAGTATCAATTTTTAGTTGAACGCATTTTGGGTCTAGTCAACTATTTTCCATATGCCTTAACCCATGAATTGAAGGAAGAAGCACCTAGTTCTGCCCACATGATGATGATGCATCATTCCCCTTGCAAAAGTGGAAGCAATTTGAGTAGAACGTCAGCAACACTTCAAGATGAGCAATGGAGGATGTGGCTCGTCCAAACGTTGGAGGATCGAGTTCATTGGTGTCAACAAATTTGTGTAGTATTTTCCTAAAAACCTTCAACCAACATCACTTGCAACTATCCCAACCTTGATTTTTATGTCAACATGGCCAATCACATTGATTGTATTGTAAATAATCTAAAGTGGTCTCACCTAGAGCCAAAAATTCTTGAACATCTGAGATTGTCTGAAGTCTTGGACAATATTCTACTGATTAGGCATCCTATCTTTCCCAACCAATTTACTAGAAACTACTTTTCAACATTGTTGGATTTTGACAGATGGGAAGCTCAACTCTGCACCGCCTTTCAAAGAATCAACCTATATCTGGAGATCACAGTATATGCAAATGAACACATCATTGAAAGACCTCCATGTCAACTGGAAGAAGCTCAATGAGAAATGTCATCACCAAGCCTTATAGAAGAAGTGGCCAAGCTGATGAAGACATGTGAAGATTGTAGCAAGGCACATAGCCAGATTTGCTTCGTTCATTGTGCCATATTGCATAGTCTTTAAGGGTGAAATGTGGATCATACAGTATCAGAATCATGGCATGTTTTGTTTCTTGTATATTGTATGGATGTAAATATCCCTCTCTAGATAGTCGTTACGCAAGAGAGAGGCATCTGAAGTGTTGTGTGAAAGTCTTGTCTAAGACAAACATTCTTCTTGCTCTTACCTTGTGTGCTTTGTAAGCCTATGGTTTGTAATGTGTAAGGAAGCTTTGGGTGTGGTTTAGTAATAAGATACTATCTTGTTTGGAAGTTATTCTGCTTTATTGCATGCATTGTTGCTTGTATCGCTAGTTGGTAG
Source organism: Gnetum montanum (assembly GCA_015680685.1). NCBI lineage: Eukaryota > Viridiplantae > Streptophyta > Gnetopsida > Gnetales > Gnetaceae > Gnetum > Gnetum montanum. The sequence goes on along the minus strand of MNCI01033639.1, from coordinate 11,841 downwards.
GTGAATCAAAGTGATCGCAACTGTGTTGTAGCTAGCGCTGAGTGAGTCAGCAAAAAAAAAAATAGTAGCAGGTTCTACACCATATTAATTATCTTTTTCCTCTTCTTTCATGGTCTTTTTCACTAAGGTGTAAGAATACACAGAAGCAAAAGAGCAATTTCAATCTCCAAAAGAATATCATGAGGTCCTTATTCATGATTTGATACAAGATCAATAGGTGATGTGCTGTTGTCATAGGTCAAGGTCGAAGACTACCATGGTAGACCCTGCAAATGGTATTAGAGCCATGGAAAATGTGATTTATGACTATACCAACACTGATAATGATTGTGGCCCTGTAGCAAGAAAGAAGTATGGTGACATGCTTTGGGCGCTAGCTGGTAAGACCATTGTAGAACCAGAAGAAGTAATTTCTAATTTTTATTGGTCAATGGATCATGGATATTCTTCTATTTCTACTCTCACAAGTTATGATCCTAATGAGAATTTGATGCCTAAAAGAAGTCCATCTATTCCATCTAATTTGCATACTATTGTTAATACTGTTCCCATTTCTTTGCAAGATGAGTTGTTAAAGTTTCATGAAGATTTTGTTAGTTTGTTTGAGAAAAATTTACAAAAATTGGAAAAAGAAAAAATACAAAAAGGAAAAGAAATAATGGAATTTCATGAAGAGAATATAGCTTAGATGGGAGAGTCATCAAACATGGGAGGTTTGATCTCTATTCAAGAGCCCCTTGAAGAAATTGGATCAAATGATGATCAAGTAGTCCCTCAGATGAAGATTGAAGATGAAGACGATGTTGTGCAAGTTCCTACTTATTCAAAGAAAGGTGAACTCTTCATCTATCCTTCTGAATATTTTAATGATTGGCAAAAAGAAGAAAGGATGCATCCGTTGGAAGATTTGATTGGGCTTGAATCATCCAATCTATTCTAAGCTGAAAATAACGAATTGATTCGTCAAATTGAAGTTGGTGAAAAGGTTCCATTTGAATAATATTCAACCAAAGTAGCTAATGAGTTAGCTACTATGACACTCAATGCTGAAGAAGAACGTGAATTCCGTTGAATAGTATTTCACCTTCAACATATAGTTGCTAATGGAGAAGAACAAGATTTGATGGACATAGAAGATTATGATCTAGAAATGCATCATGCTTTTATGATGCAAAGTAATTCCATTGAAATTCTTGAAAATGATTTTGAATAAATGTCTAAAGATCAGAAGGCTATCCTTCCCTTCATGAAGTTTTATTGCAGAAAAGGTTGTTTGTCAGTAATGATGGAAACATTAATTTTATTAACTCCATCTGTGGCAATCTTGATAGGGATAAAGATGATGGTGATTGTAGACAACTTTTTTTCACTTGATGTTGTTGTTCTTCATCGAGGTTGTTTGATGGTGTTGCTACTGCCATTGCTTTTGTCTCGAACCATTCATTTTTAATCGGGAACTTTTTCTCCTAAGGGGTTATGAGAAACTTGACAGGCACCTTTGACATAGCTTGTGCTGAAACTTCAGGAACTTCACTTTCACTGAATGAAGCGGTTCGTAGATAGGTGGAACAACTAGCATTGTTGTCAATAGTATTCTGCAAAACAGAAAATGGGTTAGAAAATAAATCGTCATTGCTATATGAGTTTGCTTCTTCTTTCAAATGATTTTCTTCCATGAATTGGAGTAATTGTTCAAATTCTTCTGGTGTGAGATTCATCAACTCTTTTTCTTCTATATCTTCTTCTCTGTATCTAGCCATGAACATACAAGGATGATGTTCATTATCTTCATCTTCAGACTCCTCACTTTCAGTTTCTTCTTCTTCATCTTCATCATCTGAAAGCAACTTGATTTGATAGACTTGGTCTTGCTCTTCTTCTGGATCATCTACATATTCCCAGTCTTGTTCATATTCTTCAAAGAAAGCCTTGATCTTAGGATCTGATTTCTTTTTAGGACATTTACAAGAATAATGTTCCATCTCCTTACAATTGTAACATCAGATTGCTTTCTTTGTGACTAGACCTCTTCTACATTTTACAAACGTTCTTCTTCTTCTTGGGAAGGAAGGAATTTTTCTTGGTCTCCACTATCTAGATGGTTTAGTTGAGGAAAACCTTCTAAACCTTTTGTATCTTGGTGGCCCTCGTCGATGACTTCAACGAGGTGGTCTCAAGGCTAGCCCAAACACCTCCACTCCATCTAGATAGGAACAAGCTTCAACAGAGGGCATCAACTTTGTTAGAGAAATTTGGTAGGATGTTTGTTGTAGCTCTTGTCATGCCATGTGGATGATGTCGGTGAAATATGGTGTCGATAGATCAATTTGTCTGTCGATCGACTTGTATAGCACCATATGCCCTAATTTTGCTAAGAGTGCTCATAAGTATAAGTAAGCAATCATAAGATCCTTATGAAGTGTTAACCTATACACTTTTTTAGCATACTCAACACTAAATTTTTCAAAGAAGGATAAATTGTGTAATTTTGTTTTAAGATAGCATTAAATTATCTTTTAAACTTAAATTGATAGATAAATCAACACTAAATTTTGTAACTAAAGCCACAAAAAGTCCTTGCAAACCTCCTTGTAAAAGCTGCTCTTGTTGGTCCAAGGTAGAACTTTTCCACAAATGACAGATTTTGCCTGTAGACCTTGTTAATCCTCCAATGATTATGGTTCTTTAATCTAGATTTAAAACATTCATTGAAACTTGCAATTGATCGATCCATAATCTGAGGGCATGTAAGACTTCTTTTGGAGGTAAGTAATCTATATCGATTACTAGTATCATTGTTGTCAGACATTGTTGAAATGCCGTAAATGTAGGCGGTTGTTGATGTTGATTCCAAGGTGGTCTTAGCACCATTCACCTAGCCATCATGAGTCTAGTCTGACAACCAAATTCATCATCCAGTGAATGCATTTGATATAGCCGCCATCCCTCATTCTATCTTTCTCGTGCATCCTGACTGTCAGGTGGAGGTGGAGCTGAAGCATGAACAACTATCATTGAGGATGGCTATTGCAGTTGCTTCAACTTTTTCTTAGCTTTAAGCTTTTGAATTTTGCTTAGCAGGTCTTCAGTTTGTTGATTATGGTGATGCATAACATATGATGGCTTTGGCAACTTCAATTGATTATCGAGTGTAAAAATCTCTTTCTAGATAGGTACTTTTTTTAGCAGCTTCTTGATCTTGGAATCTTTCTTGAATATCTACTAGCCTTATTTTTAATTCACCAATCAGTTGTTCTATATTGACTATAGAACCTTCTTTCAAATTCCAATTTCTAGAAAAATAAGTGGTCCAATCGACCTAATAATTTAATTGGAGGATCTCATCCTTTTGACTTTGGGATGAATCAATAGAATGCTCAAGCAAATAACTGCAATTAGCATGCGTATCAGGCAGCTCAGCATCTTCATTTTCCATTGTCATGTATGAACTTCGAGGCAGCCATTTGCCTTGAAACACCAATATTCTTCCATGGATAGTTTTATGAGATTGCAACATGAATATATGACCTTTGGCATCATAGTTTGGTGAAGAGGCCTTTTTTGGACTTGACGCTCAAAACTTGAACCATGTTTTACTTGTGGTAAAGTAGGTGGCAATGCTTATAGGGAGATAACTGTAGATCTTGCAAATTGCTACATCGGGTACTTACTCTAGTGATGATGGTGCTTTGGAATCATATGAAATTCTTAATCCTTCAAGTATGTCTACATCCTCGGAAAACCTTGAACGGTGCTTTTTACAAATTTCTTACTTCCAATAGGAAATTTGACTCCCCACTTTAATTTGTGGTTCATTAAAATCATGTTAGTAAGCTAAAATGTTCCTCAAGCTCCAATAGCAGCATACACAGAACTTAGGAGCAATTGGACACCATGGATTTCCACACAAAGCAATAGAGCAGAGGAAATATATTCATCACTTAAAGCCAATTGAAAGTTTGGCTGAACAGAGCATACAGCATCTAGATTTAGGATACCCTTGAACTGATAGATTTTAGCCAAATCCCAAATTGTATCTGGATCAGCATGCAAACTAGCACCACCAATGATTCTACTATATAACAGGGTAACCATAAACTTAGCTCCTATGTCGTAATTAAACTTTGGACTCACAATGATGTCTATTTGACCTAGATTAACATAGTGAAAACCCTTATTCTTCCACTCAGAAAATTCTTCCGTAAAAAAGGGTAGAAAAACAAGACGAATACCATGACCCTTAATATCTAAAAGGGCTTCACACTGCTTAATACTTGTATACATATGTGTAGAGAAAATATTACTGAAATTATAAATAGCTTGCTTTGTAACATCAAAAAAATTAATTTTGCCATCATTACTAACAAACGATCTTTTTTGCAATAAAAATTCATGGAGGGGAAGGATAGCCTTCTAATATTTAGACATTTCTTCAAAATCATTTTCATGGAATTTCATGAAGATAATTTAGCTTTGATGAGAAAGTCATCAAACATGGGATGTTTAATCTCTATTTAGGAGCCCCTTGAAGAAAATAGATCAAATGATGATCAAGTAGTCCCTCAGATGAAGATTGAAGATGAAAATGATGTTGTGCAACTACCTGCTTATTTAAACCAAGGTGAACTCTTCATCCATCCTTTTGAATATTTTAATGATTGGCAACAAGAATAAAGGTAGCATCCGTTGGAAGATTTGATTGGGCCTGAATCACCCAATCCATTCCAAACTGAAGATGACAAATTGATTCATCAAATTGAAGTTGGTGAAAGGTTTCCTTTGAAGAATATTCGGCCAAAGTAGCTGATGAGTTAGTTGCTATGACACTTAATGCTAAAGAAGAACGTGAATTCCATTGAAGAGTGTTTCACCTTTAACATATAGTTGTTGATGGAGAAGAACAAGATCTGATGGACATAGAAGATTATGATCTAGAAACGCATTGTGCTTTTATGATGCAAGGTAAGTTCATTGAGATTCTTGAAAATGATTTTGAAGAAATTTTTAAAGATTAGAAGGTTATCCTTCCCCTCCATGAAGTTTTATTACAAAAAATATCATTTATCAGTAATGATGGCAAAAATAATTTTCTTAATGTCACAAAGCAAACTATTTATAATTTCAGTAATATTTTCTATGCACATATGTCCATAAGTATTAAGCATTGTGAAGCGCTTTTAGATATTAAGGGTCATGGTATTCATCCTATTTTTCTACCCTTTTTTATGGAAGAAGAAGTTTTGGAGTGGAAGAATAAGGGTTTTCACTATGTTCATCTGGGTCAAATAGACATCACTGTGAGTCTAAAGTTTAATTACGACATAGGAGCTAAGCTTATGGTTACCCTGTTAGATAGTAGAATCACTAGTCATGCTAGTTTGCATGCTAATCCAGATATAGTTTGGGATTTGGCTAAAATCTGTCAGTTCAAAGGTATCCTAAGTGTAGATGCTTTATGCTCTGTTTAGCCAAACTTTCAATTGGCTTTAAGTAATGAATATATTTCCTCTTCTCTATTGCTTTATGTGGAAATCCATGGTGTCTAGTTGCTCCCAAGTTCTGTGTATGCTACTATTGGAGGTCAAGGAACATTTCAATTTACTAACACGATTTTGATGAATCACAAATTAAAGTGGGGAGTTAAATTTCCTATTGGAAGTAAGCATCTCACATCATGTGGAAGAAGCATCGATGCAAAAGGTTATGTAAAAGGTTTTTTGAGGATGCAGCCATACCTAAAGGATCAAGAATTTTAGACAATTCCAAAGCACCGTCATCGTTGGAGTAAGTACCTGATGCAGCAATTTGCAAGATCTATAGTTATCTCCCTGGAAGCATTGCCACCTAACCTGCCACCAGTAAAACATGGTTCAAGTTCTGGTGCGTCATCAAGTTCAAAAAAGCCCAAAGTATGATGCCAAAGGTCATCTGTTCATGTTGCAGTCTCATAAAACTATCCATGGAAGAAGATTGGTGTGTGGAGACAAATGGCCACCTCGAAGTTCATACATGACAACAACGAATGAAGATGCTAAGCTACCTGATATGCATGCTGATTGCAGTTATTTGCTTGAGCATTCTATTGATTCATCCCAAAGTCCAAAGGATGAGATTCGCCAATTAAATTATTTGGTCAGTTACACCACTTATTGTTCTAGAAATTGGAATTTGATGTAAGGTTCTATAGTCAATATAGAATGGCTGATCGGCGAATTAGAAACAAGGCTAGTAAATATTCAAGAAATATTCCAAGATCAAGAAGCTGCAAAAAGAAAAGTACCTATATGGAAAAATATTTTTACACTAGATAATCAATTGAAGTTGCCAAAGCCATTGGATGTTATACATCACCATAATCAACAAACTGAAGACCTTCTAAGCAAAATTCAAAAGCTTAAAGCTGAGAAAAAGTTGAAGCAACCGCAACAACCATCCTCAATGACAACTACCTGTGCTTCAGCTCCACCTCCACCTCCACCTGACAGTTAGGATGCACGAGAAAGATAGAATGAGGGATCGTAGCTACATGAAATGCATTCACTAGATGATGACTTTGTTTGTCAGACTAGACTCATGATGGCTAGGTGAACGATGCAAATACCGTCTTGGAATCAACATCAACAATCGCCTACCTTCATAGCATTTCAACAATGGCTAGCAACAACAGTACTAGTAATCGATATAGATTACTTACCTCCAAAATAAGTCTTGTATGCCCTCAAATTATGGATCGATCTACTACGAGTTGCAATGAATGTTTTGAATCTAGATGAAAGAGCCACAATCATCGGAGGATTAACAAGGTCTGTAGGCAAAATCCGTCATTGGTGGGAAAGTTCTACCCTAGACCAATAAGAGCAGCTTTTACAAGGAGGTTTGCAAGGACTTTTTATGGCTTTATTTATAGAATTTACAGTTGATTTATTTGTCAATTTAAGGTTAAAAGATAAGTTAATGCTATCTCAAAGGAAATTGCACAATTTAGTGCTGAGTATGCTCAAGAAGTGTATAGGTTAGCACTTCATAGGGATCCTATGATTGCTCACTTATACTTAGGAGCACTCCTAGGAAAATTAGGGCATATGGTGCTATACAAATCGATATAAAAACAAATCAATCTATCGATAACGTATTTCATCGACATCATTCACATGACACGATAATAGCTACAACAAGCATGCTACCAAATTTCTCTGACAAAGTTGATGCCCTTTACTAAACCTTGTTCATATCTAGATGGAGTGGATGTGTTCGGGCTAGCCCTAAGACCACGTCATCAAAGTCATCGACGCGGGTCACCAAAATACAAAAGGTTTAGAAGGTTTTCCTTAGCTAAACCATCTAGACAGTGGAGACCAAGAAAAATGCCTTCCTTCATAAGAAGAAGAAGAGTGTTTGTAAAACATCGAAGAGGTATAGTAACAAAGAAAGTAGTCTGTTATTACAATTGTAAGGAGATGTGACATTATTTTTATGAATGTCCTAAAAAGAAATCAGATCCTAAGATCAAGGCTTTCTTTGAAGAATATGAACAAGACTGGGAATATGTAGATGATCCACAAGAAGAGCAAGACCAAGTCCATTAAATCAAGTTGTTTTTAGATGATGAAGATGAAGAAGAAGAAATTGAAAGTGAGGAGTCTGAAGATGAAGATAATGAACATCATCCTTGGATGTTCATGGCTAGATCTAAAGAAGAAGATATAGAAGAAAAAGAGTTGATGAACCTCACACTAGAAGAATTACTTTCATTCATGGAAGAAGATCATCTAAAAGAAGAAGCAGACTTGTACAACAATGATGATTTATTTTCTAATCCATTTTCTATTTTGCAAAATACTACTGACAAAAATGCTAGTTGTTCCACTTGTCCACCAATCACTTCATTCAGTGAAAGTGAAGTTCCTGACGTTCCAACACAAGTTATTTCAAAGGTGCCTATCAAGTTTCTCATAACCCCTTATGAGAAAAAGTTCTCGGTTAAAAATGAATGGTTTAGGAAAAACGTAATGGTAGCAACAACACCATCAAACAACCTCAATGAAGAACAATAGCATCAGGTGAAACAAATGCTGTCTACAATCAATGTCGTCTTGATCCCTCTCAATATTATCACAGATGGAGTCGATAAGTGGAAGAAGTATATAGCTTTCATCGACACTGGCGCAACACTAAATTTTTCACACAAGGATGTTTTGACCACATGGGTGCAATTAAAATTGCTTAGAATCGATACCATGAATGGCATTAGGTATCTAACTCATTTTGCATTTTGGGTCCCCATTCAATTGAACAATTCCATTATAGGGACAACCAACTTCGTGCAAATCAGTGACAGTGGCTTTGATGTTGGCATAGGGTCTCATTTCATGGACTCTATGGCTTCCTACACCATTGGAATAGATATGATTATCTGTTCTCCAAGCTAACAAGGCTAGAAAACCAGAATTTCAGTTGCAAGGATTCCACCTACCATGCATCATAGGCAACACAACCAGGTTAGAACAATGCCTACTAATCCCTCTTTGAATGATATATTTACTCAATATCATCTTGAAGACATATCTAGAAATAAATATTAGCAAAGGCAGAAGATAATGAAAGCTATAGGGAGTATAGTTATCGAAACTTTTGAAAAAGAAGCTAAGGAATTCACAGAAGTTATCGAAGCTTTGAAGAATTTTTGTTCTGATCATCCTTTAACTTATTGGAATAAGGATAGTCCTATAGATTATATCCTAACAGTGCATAATATTCCAATTTAGAGTAAGCCTATTAGTTTAAATCAACAAGATGCTGAAGAAGTTCAAAGTCAAGTAACTGAGTTCCTTGAACGAGGTTTAATTAGACCATCTTAGTCTAATTATGCCTATTCTTATTTCATGGTGCGTAATAATGCTGAACAGAAAAGAGGTAAAGCTCATATGATTATCAATTAGATTCCTTTGAATCTTGTAACCATTGAAATCAAATGGCCTCTTCCCAATAAGGAACTATTAATCCAAAAGGTAGCTGCAAAGAAAATCTTTTGCAAATTTGATTGTAAGAGCGGCTATCATTAGATCAAGATAGCTAAGGAGGATGTGCATAAAATGGCTTTTAGTACTCCGAATGGTTTATTTGAATGGCTGGTAATGTCATTTGGTCTCAAGAATGCACCATCCCAGTTTCAGCACCGAATGGATACAATTTTTAAGACTTATCAAGATTTTGTGGTAAATTATATTGATGATTTTCTCATTTTTTTGATACTATTCAACAACACATTCAACACCTAAAGAATTTTATAGAGTTGTGCCAACAACATGGAATTGGGCTATTTGCAAATGTAAAGAAATTCCAAGTTGCACAAATTGAGATTGACTTTCTGGGTGTACAGCTAAAAGAAGGTAAGATTTTTATGTAGCCACATGTGTTGAATAAAATTTCTTTGTTTCCTAATATATTAGATTCAAAAGATTAGTGTTTAAGATTTAGGCTATTTGAATTATGTTGCAAAACATATTGAAAAATTGATGGATAAAACCTCTGAAATTCATCATTGTAAAAACAAAATTCCATTTAAATGGTCTAGTAAAGCTACTAAACAAGTGCAACAACTGAAGAAGGAATGCCAGACTCTTTCACTGCTTTCTCCAATCTTGAAGGGACCATTCATCTTAAACACAGATGCAATTTATGATGCCTAGGTTGCAGTTCTACTTCAATCAGGACAAGCTAGAGGAAAAGAAGATATTTGTGCCTATTCCTCAAGCATTTTCCATAAGAATAAGCTGAATTACTAGCCAGTTGAGAAGGATATTTTAGTGGCAATTAAAGGTATAGAAAATTTTCATATTTATTTAATTAAAGGTCTATTTATTCTATGAACGAATTCATCAAACCTAGTTGCTTTGCTCAAAAGAAAAATTAATCTTTCACCAAAGTTACAACACTTTGCCTGGTGGAAATTTCTACTGTCCCAGTATCAATTTTTAGTTGAACGCATTTCGAGTCTAGTCAACTATTTTCCAAATGCCTTAACTCGTGAATTGAAGGAAGAAGCACCTAGTTCTTCCCACATGATGATGATGCATCATTCCCCTTGTAGAAGTGGAAGCAGTTCGAGTAGAACGTCAGCAGCACTTCAAGATGAGAAATGGAGGACGTGGCCTATCCAAACATTGGAGGATCGAGTTCATTGGTGTCAACAAATTTGTGCAGTATTTCCCCAAGAGCCTTCAACTAGCATCACTTGCAACTATCCCAACCTTGATTTTTATGTCAACATGGCTGGACGCATTGATTGTATTGTAAATAATCTAAATTGGTCCTACCTCGAGCCAAAAATCCTTGAACATGTGAGATTTTTTGAAGTCTTGAACAATATTCTGTTGATTAGGCATCCTCTCTTTCCCAACCAATTTGCTAGAAACTACTTTTCAACATTCCTGGATTTTGATGGATGGGAAGCTCAACTCTGCACCGCCTTTCAGAGAATCAACCTCTATTTGGAGACCACATTATATGCAAATGAATGCATCATTGAAAGGCCTCCACGAAAATTGGAAGAAGCTCAAGGAGAAATGTCATTGCCGAGCCTTATAGAAGAAGTGGCCAAGCTAATGAAGATGTGTGAAGATTGTTGCAAGGCACATAGCTGGATTTGCTCCATTCATCGTGCCATATTGTGTAATCTTTAAGGATTAAACGTGGATCACCCAATATCAGAATCGTGGCATGTTTTGTTTCTAGTATATTGTATATGGGTAGTTTTATGTACTTGTACCAATCCTCCCATTCAAAGATAGGCTTCAAAGGATTAGAGATGGAAGCACCCAATGTTGATGGTTGAGCTATGATGGTAGGGGCCATGGGTTATGTTATCTTCAGCCCCTGTGTTGTTTTTTTTTCTTTGATCACTATGGCCACAACCACATGGTTTTGTCTCCCTTTGTTCCTACATTTTCTCATGTGTTGGTTCTTGTATGTCACATATGCTAGATCATTACCGAGTTACATAACATCTTCTATGTTTTTGATTTGGGAAAGAGCTTGGCTAAGTAACCATGGGTCTAGATAGTATAGATTGGACTTGATAAAATCATCAATCACTCCCTTGAGGATGGTCAAAATATGTGTTTCAAAGATGGGCTTAGGAATCTCATTTTGGATGGTGTTTCATCTTTGTATGAATTTTTGAACAAGTTTAAGAGGCCCCCTATTTAACCTTCATAAGTTGGTTCAATGTTGTGTCAGGTTTTAAGTTATACTTGAAATAGATAGTGAAGTGTGAAATCAAGTCATCTAGAGAAGCAATACAACTTTTGGATAATGCACAATACTATTCTAAGGCTTTTGAATTAGAGACATAGGGAAGATGTGTATTATCATATGAGGCCAATCTTGTAACAACAAGCACTCAAAATAGAAAGTAATGAGATATAAGTTAGAATCACCCTTACTGTTATCTTTAGTGAAGTTGGGAACATGACTGCTCATGGGAAGAGTTATCTATGGGATGGTAGGACTAATGAGGTCATATTGATAGAAGTTTATAATTTTCACCATTTGGGTAGTGGGTGCCTTAAGTTTATGCAACTCTTCAATGAGGTCTTATGGCATTTGAAAGGCTTTATCCAAGCCTTGGGTCATTCCTATAGGTTATGAAGTTTGAACTAATGGCTACAGGGGAAGTTGGATGGCCTAGGTCACATGATTAACATTAGTAAAGATGGGAGAGGTTGCATAATCATGGTCCCAAGGGGGGTTAAACATCAAGAAGGAGGTTTAGGTTGGAACATGCAGGACAAAGAAGAAAAAGGAGGTGTGAGAAGCTTGTGATGATTGGGGTCCCAAGGA
>MNCI01033638.1:0-11550 GCA_015680685.1 Gnetum montanum | reverse complement strand
TATATTCTTTCCTAGATGGTTTTTCAAAGTTATAATTAGATCACGATAGATGAGGGTGACAGATATAAAATAACATTTATCACTAAATCAGTAACTTTTTCTTACCAAAGAATGTCATTTGGATTGTTAAATGCTAGAGCTACTTTTCAAAGAGTAATGAATTTAGCCTTTAAACGTTTAATAGGTGAGCTTGTTATGGTTTATTTGGATGATATCATTATATTTTCAAAAAGTAAGGATGACCATATTGGTCATCTCCAACAAGTTTTTGATAGATGTCATGAGTATGGTATTTCATTAAATTTTAAAAAATGTATCTTTGGGGTTAAGTTTGGAAGTTTACTAGGCCATGTAATTTGTCAAGAATGAATTTCTATAGATAACTCCCAAATTCAAGTAGTACAAAATATCGAGCATCCTACAAGTAAAAAGTCTCTTAGATCCTTCTTTGGAAAGATAAATCTCATTAAGAAATTTATTCCTAGATTCATTGAAATTACTAAATCTTTGATGCGTATGTTAAAGAAAGATGTCTCAGTAGAGAAAACACTAGAATTAGAGAGAACCTTAGCAAAAATCAAAACGGCTATTCAAGAAGCTCCTTACTTGGAAAAACCAAAATTGAAGGAATAATTTTGATTATATACTTTTGCTTCAAATGATTCAGTGGTTGTCATTTTAATTCAAAGAGACAATAGTCAAGATGAACCAATTCTATTTTTTGGGTATTAGTTGAAAGGTTCAGAATTAAATTATTTAGACTTAGAAAAATAGGCATTCATAATCCTTAAATCACTTCAACACTTCAAATATTACTTGGAAAGCTCATTGATTCATATTATGCTAATAGAGCCTATGGTCAAAAAATTCTTAGCTTAGAATGAAATTCGATTGAAAAGAGAAAAGTGGCTTATAAAGCTTCAAGGTTTCAAGGTTTCATTGGAAATATGCAAAACTATCAAAGGAATGGTATTAGCCTAGTTAATGGCTAGAGAAAATGATGTGTATGAAAGACTCATGAAGGAAACTCGTATGATGAAATTCTAGAATTCCTTGACATAAGAAAGGTTTTGAATAATTTAACTACAATTCAGAAGAGATATTTCATCAAAAATATAAATAAATTTTTGGTTAAAGATGGAATCTTATATAGAAACGATTTTAGAGGAGTTTTGTTAGAATGTGTTCATAATGATCATATCAATTCCATTTAAGAATAGTTCCATGATCATTCTAATTTATTTTATGAGTCTCCTAAGTTCACTATGCAACATATACTCTACTATGATTTTTATTAGCTTGGTATGTTTCAAGATATTAGTTTAATGATTCAAAGATATTACAAATGTCAAATTCATGGACAAAAAATTAAAAAGGCTAGATCTCCCTTAAAACTAGTAATTGCGGATAGAGCATTTCAGCAATGGGGCTTAGACTTTATTGGCAAAATTACTCCTTCAAGAGCTAGACATAAGTTTATTCTCACAACTACCAATTACTTTACTAGATGATCTAAATTAAAAGCTCTAAGAAAACGTTTAGCATCATATGTAATTAAGTTCTTAGAAGATCATATTCTAAGTCAATTTGGTCTACCTAAAGTATTGATATTCAATAATGAACCTACTTTTTAATCTAAAGAATTTATGACATGGGCATCGAAAAAATCCATCTTTCTATTTTCTTCTTCAAATTATTATCCTTAAGGGAATGGCTTAGCTAAATCTACAAATAAAAAACCTATTCCCTACATTAAAAATTTTATGGATGGGAATCCAGGAAATTAGATTGATTACTTGCAATCTACACTATGGATTGATCGTATTAGATTTAAGAAAGCTATTGGAACATCAACTTATAACTTAGTCTAAGGTTTTCCTACAAGAGTTATGACCAACATTATTAGTTCAACCTTAGATTTTTTACAAAATTATAGTAAAAAACCTGATAAAGATACAAGTTTCATGACCTTTCTTATCAAAAGAGAAGTTGAAATGAATAGAGCTAAAAATAATTTATAAAGAATTCTTCTTGATTCAACAGGTGGTTCGATAGTAGGGCTTTGAAAAGGACGTTTAAAACTAGTGATCTTGTATTATTATGGAATATGAAGAAGCTAAATAAATTTTTGACAATATGGACTAGTCCATTTCAAATCAAGAAGCAATTATCAAAAGATACATACAAGTTATCAATGCTAAGTGGGATGGAATTGTAATTTCTGTATAATGCTTTACATATAAAACATTACTTTGGGCAACTACCCAGAACTTAAAATATATGTAAGTTAATAATATATATATGTCTATAACTATAGGAATATTGAGTATACATAGTAGTAAGTAATAAAATTATATATATATAACTTTATATGTGTGTGTGCACGCGCATACATACTTCTATAATATCTAACCATAACATATGTATGTATATCCTATACATATGATTAGGCAAGTATATATGGTATAATAAAATATGTATATGTTAGAGTAGTAGCTTAAATATTAAATTTAAAGTGTTAGTTTAAATATTAAGTGTATATTATCTCAAACTAATCATTACTCGTGATGTGTGTAAGTGGGAGTAGTGTTTTAGATAACTATTTAGTGGTAAATTAATTTTTGGTAAAGTAATAAGATTGTCTTTTATGAAATTGCTTGTTGAGCTCAGAGGGTTTGGACAATTCATAGTTAGATTGAATTGGAGTAGCTTTATTGTAAAGTATTTTCTCATGTCAATTTATCTTGCTTAAATGTTTTAGATTTCACAAAAATCTATTTTCTCTTTTTTTCTCTTTCTAAAATTCGTTAAATTTTGCTCTATTTCTAATTTTCTTGTGGAATTTTCTCTCTAGGAAAAATTAGGAGTATATTAGCAGAATTGTTGTTTAACATTTTTGTAAAATTTTAATTGTTACAAGTAACATACTATAGGAACTATATAGACTAAGTAATTAGACAAAATAGGAACCTTCAACAACTCATAGTATTTGACAAAGTTAGCTAAATTTCTTTTATGATAGTCAATTATAGTTTCATACACAACCCAACAATTTCAACATTTACAACAACAAACACATAATCATGTTCAATTCATTTCATAACCATTGAGTTTATTTTGAGGTATCCAAGCCTTAGTATTGCTAAATACCAACAAGCACCTAAACCTTCTTTGAGGAATACTTGTGTTTCCCATGACCCTAAGGTCATGAGACCTAAAGGCCAAACATTGGTGATTCCAAATGGTTGCCAAATAGTAACTTGATGAGAGTGTGATTATGTAAAGAAAACCCTTTGATTTATCAAATTTTTAGCAACAAATACATTGTAAATGTATTATCCTTATCTTTACTAATAGAAGCTTTTTAACCTTTACAAACTTATACCATGTTTCATGGTTTATGTTGTCCTTATACATCCTTTTGACACTAGCCAATACTTGCCTGGTGGACATGGTAACACAACCCACCAAGGCCTAAACCTAGTAAAACTATGGTTGGCTAAGACCTTTAAAAAGCACTATGGCCTGCTAAGGCCTAAAACTAGCATTCAAATAAGCCTTTAAATGAGTTCAAAGCTTCAACCATGATGATAAAACTTTATGCCTCCCCCTACCATTTTTGGTAGTTTCCATCAACATGCACAAACCCTAGATCCTGACAAGGGGTAAAACCCTAATGAAACTTAACACTTTAGGCATCAACACTTAGACAACACTAGCCTAATGTTTCCCAAGGGGCATACCATCCATACTTATCCCCCAGTGTCCATATACCCCAAATCTAACCTTGGAGTAGGCCCACATGACCTAGAACCCCTCTAGTCACCCCCAACAAATCCAAAGCCTCACCAAATCCAATCAAAAGTGCTCAAAACCTTAGGATTTGGTGGATCCACACTGGTGGAGGCCTCTTCCATTCTAGGTAGTAGCCATTTTTCAAACCTAACACTCCTTAACAACCTTTGATAACTTAAGTTAACTTTACATCCATAGCCTTCTCCATGCTAGTGAACCCCTCCCCCCTACCTCCATGCTACCTAGCATGGAGCCAATGTGGAAGCCTAAAGGGTATGTAATAGAATATATTTTATGACCAAAATAACTTGATAACCTACCGTAGTGACTTCTAGACCTTGTTGGAGCTTACCAGAGCCTTCATATATCCCGAAACTAATCAAAAATGGTAAAACTCCATCACCCCCTTCCATCCATGCTAGGGCTATCCTACCTATTAAGGAGAAAGTGGGGTATGATTGCATAAACATCTAGAAGCCTCCAAACTAGTGAATTTTGACACTAAATTTTGATCATCGACACTCGTAACCCTAGAGGCTGACATGCATGGTTCATTTGCTATCAAAAGAATCTAAATCTAACATTTTTCTTCCATCCACATTCGGGCCACCTTGCCCAATGTGGAGGAAGGGGAGGATGACTGCATGGACATCTAGAAGCCTTTAAACCAATTAGTTTCCACACTGAATCATGATCCTTAACCTTCTACAACCCCAACAGCTTCAAAACCTTGTCGAAACTTATCCAAAGTGGCCCAAAACTTGACTCAAAACTCATCCACACTTGGGAGAGACCCTATCCATGATAGCTAGCATGAAGCCAATGTGGATGGAGGGAGGATAGCTAGAAATCTCAAGATTTGCCTCCAAATAAACTTCTATTGACAACCCAACCCTCCTATAGGCTTTGGTAGCTTACAATTGTTAAAAATAATCATTTTTCATGATTTTCTTGGCTTTCACACTAAGCACCCCTCTCTTCCATCCTAGCTAGCATAGAGCTAGCATGGATGAAGCTAGGAAGATTCATAGAAAGTCATGGATGCATCAAAATAACATGAAATTTCCCTATACTTATCCTACAACCTTATCCACACCTCTGAGAGCCATTAGACTTGAAAATTCAAGCCAACATAGCCATAAATCATTCTCCTAAGGTCTTCTACACTAATTCCATGTTGGCTAGCATGGAGCTAGTATGAAAACAAATGGATAAGCCAAAAAACCATCAAGAAACCCTTAAATTAAAAAATTTTGATCCTAGGCCTTAACCATCAACACCAACAACCCTAGAAGTGGACATGCATAGACAATGGTGATCAAAAATGGCCAGAAATCAACCCCCTAAGGTTTTCCTTGCTGGTTCCATGTTAGCCAACATGAAGCCAAGGTAGTAAGCTAAAAACCATTGAAAACCCCTTGAAATTAACAAATTTTGATCTTAGGCCTTGACTATCAATGCCAATAAACTTGGAACTACACATGCACAACTAGAATTGACCTAAAATACTCAATAACTAATCCCCTCTAGTCTTCCTAACTGGTTCCACATTGAGCAATGGTAGATCAGCATGGATACTGAGAGGAGGGATTATTTGAGGCTCATAAACACCTCAAATGACCTTGCATGCACCTTAGAACCTTGTCAGCACCCCCTAGAGCCTAAAACTTTAAGAAATGAACCAAACATAGCTAAACGTTTATCCCTTTTGATCTTCCTAGCTAGTTCCATGCTCGCCAACATGTAGCCAATGTAGAATAAGGGGGGAAACTCATAAAAGCATCTAAAACCCTTTAAAATTGATCAAAAACTATAAAATATCCATTTCCTTTAATCATCAACATTGGATCCACACTGGCCAGCATGAATCCAATGTAGATCCAAAGGAGGTGACTTTAAAAATCACTTAGAAGCCCTAGAAACTACTAGATTTTGATCCTAAACCCTATCCCTCAACACTAGTAACCCTAGAGGCCAACATGCATGGTTGATTTTGGTCAAAGTTAGCCTAGATCTGAGATTAATGATCTATCCACACTAGACACCCCTTCTTCCACACTGGCTAGCATGAAGCTAGTGTGGAAGAGTTACTCTTTCCATTTTGATAGCATGTTGATACCCCAAGAGATCAAGAACCTACACCGACAAAGCCTAGGATCCAACAACCTCAAAATTATACTTGATCGGCCTTATTTTATCCTTTCAAACCTATCAACTTCCATCCTTCATGCTAAAGAATCCCCCTCCCCTAGTCTGGATCAAGGAGGGTGTAATTTTTCATGGCCCTAAATAACCTTCAAACATGACCAAAATTGACTAAAACTTGAGAAATTGTAGTTTGCAACCCTAGGGGCCTAGAAACATGGTTGATTTTCTTCCCAAATCACCCTTGAACAAAAGTAAGAGCACTACCTCTACTCCACATTGGCCAGCATGGATCTAGTATGGAGACTACCTTAGACTTGATTTAACATTAAAAACACTATCCAAATGAGGCCAAAATGCAACTAGGAGATGCACAACTAGTAGATCTTGGTTTCAATTACCCATGCAACCTTTCTTGACCTTGTTTAGGCTTAGATTTGGATTGTCTATGCTAAGCCCTCTTTCATCCATGCTAGCTAATGTAAGATTAGGGGAGGTGAAGCTTTAAAGCCTACTTTTTAAACTTTTTGAACTCTAAAGTGACCGATTTTGGTAGATCTAACCCTGTGCTACCTTGGGAAGGCCTCGGAAACCCAATTTTGATCCCCTAGATGTCATGCAACTTATTTTCCTTGGTTTCCACACTAGGATCACCCTACCTAGTATGGATCTAGCATGGAAGATGTTTTCAAGCTCCAAAGTGGGTTCTAGGGGTTGTAACTGATGCCAAAACTAGCCCATTCCCTTCCCTAGTCAACTACACTAGCATGCAAGATATCAAAAGTCAAACTGATCAAGAAAAGCATGGGAAACTATTTGGATGTCCTATGCATGCTAGTGATCACCCCTTCTACACTATCCAGTGTGGAAATAGGGGGCCTCTAACATGAAATCTTCAAAACCCTGGCTTTTTCAATCCAAATAGCCTAGAAATAGCCCTTGCCCACAATTACCCAACAACCTTGTAGCTTGAAACCATGGCCCACTAAGGCCTAAAAATGGTAAAATATAATCCTTTTTTATCATGTTTTGACCAAAATTCATTGTATATATCCCACTTTGCGTTATTTGGCCTTGTTTCATCATGTTACGACCTATTTTGACAACCATTGCATTGTTGACCTAGTTTAACCTTAATAAAACTTTAATTTTAATGCATTTTCCTTTATTCTCTATTATGGCCCCGATTGACCCTTATTTAGCCTCTAATTGGTGTTCAATTATGGGGCTTGATGGTCTTTGATCATCATTTGACACCATGTAGCCACTAACTTGAAACCAGAAACATCATTAAGGGTCCCTTAGTTGGAATTCCCATATAAAGCACAATTGTAAGAAGAATTCTCACCAAAACTTTAAGCCTACTCATGACCACATCAAATCCTTGTTATTCCACATTAAAGCCATCATATAGCTCCAATTATATCTAATGCTCACATGTTTGCTTATACTATTGTTTATCATTGTTAACAAGTTGCAACAAATGATAAAAGCTAATAATTTTAATGATCTATAATAAATGAGCCTACATGACATCTTTTCATGATAGAGGAACACCTTTTCACAACCTACTGAGGCCTTAAACTAGCAATATGGTGTGTCGAGGCCTTAAACCAGCACCATGGCCTTCCAAGGCCTTAAACTAGTATCATGGCCCACCACAACCTTAAACAGGAAACATTGGTGACCTAGATAGCTTGGTTTTACTATTCTATGTGGCTCATATGCATTGTAATGTTCTAACATTCTCTATTTTCTTGGTCATCTTGTCCTCTTGGAGTTGTGTTTGCAGGATGAAGACTAATGCCATCACAAGGATGTAATTGAGTATGGCAACAAACGAATATGCATGACCTTAATGTACACGATTTGGTGATTTTATCCTACTATGTCAAAAGTACTTGTACCATTACCCTCCATCTAGCATCACTCCTTAAGCCCAGCCCCATAACCTAATTTTAGCCTTCCATACCTTGGAAAACAATGTTGACCTATGTTTGCCACTCATGCACTATGGTCTTATGACACCTCATCCTCATGCTCCATCCTCAAGTCCACTTGAATATAACATAGCTCATTCAATGGAAAAAAATTAAGTCCATGGAGTGTAATGCATCTCATTTCAATGGAAAAGCCAAGTCTCTTGAGTCTAACGTAACTCATTCAATGGAAAGACTACATCAAACCGGCCCTAGCAATGAAACCTAGTGAAGGTTTCACCCCACAAAAGAAAAGAGGGAAAGAAAATTACCAAGAAGCTAAATGGTCAATGAAGCCTCAAAAATCAATGGCCAACGAAATCTTAGAGCAAGGTGATTGGGTCCTCAAACGTATTTGCTGAGCAACCAATGCTTCAAAACATATTGTAACCATGATGACAACACTTGGAATGCATTGTTAGCTTGCATGACCATCTTTCTAATGATCATTACCACCATCTTATCATAGCCCTATCCCATCATCATAAGCACTCTTCAACATGGTTCCACATGACTAGATCAACTGTGGAGAGCGAACATTAGTGGTAGACCTATAGTGGTGTTTTGTATTCTTTGTTAATGCCTCTCAGGTCAATTCTCCAAGAACCAACAAAGAGGGGCCAATGAAACACCATCAAAATTACATATTTTAATCTTTGTAACCCCATCCCATGAAAATTGAATCTAAACTCTATTGAAATGTGAAGATTATAATCCATAAGAGGTAGTCTCACATATTTCATACTTTTGAAACTAAAATGCTTCATAAGTGGTCATAGCCTCATTCCCTAAGTGAAAAAGTTACCTAGTATCTATATTTAGATTTTGGAAGGTCAAAATTCCTTTTAGGATGCCAAAATGACAATTTTATGGGTTTTATAGGGTGTATATGCTTTTCTATTCTAGAAAACCCTTGCAAGAGGGTAACTTAGCCTAGAGAGGGGTAAAATCTCATCTACCCCCAACATGAAGGGATCCACCAGTGTAGAGAAGTGTAGGGGGTGGATTTCATCAACCCCCAACATAGAAAGGGGGTAACTTAGCTTGGAGGAGTTTGACGTTCATCCCTAGTGTTGATCTTTCATCCGCCCACANCCCCCCCCCCCCCCCCTCAACATTGATGCCTCCTCCACAATATTGATCTTTCATCTTCCCACCAACGTTGATACCTCCTCCCTAGTGTAGTAGCAACATGACCAAGATTTTGATGTGTCATCAACTCTAGCAAGAACCCTACAATGCTAGCATGGAACATTGAAAACCTAACATGGAAGAGATAAATCTAGCATAGAAGGTGCACCCTCGTTACTATTTTTAGTAAACAAAATGTCCATGGGGGTATGTTACTTACTATATATGGTAACCCCCAAAATTTTGGAATCTACCCCACCTAAACCATAGCCAAAATTTGCAGCAAAATTTTAGCAAAAAGTAAGGCCAAAAACCTATATAAACCAACCCCAAACACCATTTTTAGGTCCCACCACCTTAGCATTTTGCATACTTTGGCATTTGTAGCATCCAAGAGCTCTTGAAAACTTGCAAAAATGTAGCTTCTTGGATCTATTTAGCATGGAACCCCCTTTTTGGATAATTTTTATCCCCCCTTTCCTTCCACCCCCACTCCTCCCGCTACCCCTATATCACCCTCCCTACATTAAAACATTATAGATCTAGTATAAGGAGTCGTAAAGGTTTGAAAGCATTAAGAGTTGTAAATCATCCAAATTGTGGAGCAACATATTCCAAGCCCCCACCAAAGTGAACCCCCCTTGCTACCCAAGGTACATTTTCATACACATTTCTTGAATCATTATTTATATCTTTTAAAATGAAGTTTACAACTCTATGATGTTCAAGATAGATTTATTTGTTCCATTTTAGTGCATTTATTTTCTCAAATCTACATTACATTTTTATTTTCCTACCCACATTTTGCACCCCGCTAAGTCCTTGGGTGATCTACCAAACCATTCATGGCACCCTAAATCTCATTTTTCAAAGGCTGTGAGAATTCAAGGTTAAATCTATTATGTTGATATTTTCAATTTTCTAGCAATCAAATTTTTCAATTGCTACAGAGGTTGGATCAACAATGTGCATGAAACCAATTAAGAGCATCACAAGTTCATCTATAGAAAGCATGGATAAGTTAGAGCATGGAAAGGCCTACAACATTGTGGCTATGAAAAATATACTAAATGGGTAGAAGCTATAACCATCATTGATTTTTCATCATCTACAACAACTTGGTTTATACAACATAATGTTGTAAACAACTTTGGTATGCCATGTGCATTGATTTCAAATAATGGAACACATTTCATAGGTACCACTTTTTGAAAACTCATGCGACACTTAGGGGTTGAACATAAACTAATAACTTCATACCACCCCCAAGCCAAGGTTACCAATAGGAAAATTACCAAAATACTAACATGAACAATTAGTAAATATATGAAGAACTATAACAACAAACTTAATAATATCATTTGGGCTTATCATTCAATGTGAAAACTTCCTATTAGGTATTTTCCCTATGAGCTCATGTCAAAAAACTTACAACACTTCCCATCCAAGTTGAAATCTATATACTTTCAATGACCTATGACATTGACTTAGACCTAAGTCTAGCCCAATGCAAAATATTGATGAATCTCAACATGCTAGATGAGAATCAATTAGTGGCCCTATCTTTAAATGAAGTGCACAAGATACATAATAAATAACGTCATGACCTTAGTATTAGGAAGATAAATTTTCATCCAAGGGATAAGGTACTCTACTAGAACTCTATGCATGTACCTCAACAAAAAAAATTTTCAAATGTTATGGGAGGACCCTTACATTATCTATAAAACCTTTTCATTTGGGGCCATGATGATATACCATCCTAACAACCCAAGTAAAAGATTTCTAGTCAACACCCAACAACTCAAACCTTTCCTTGAACCAAAAACAACCAATGAAAATCATGCCTCAATTGATGGGCAAGCATACTTAATATTTCAAATCTCCCCCTTCCAACTTAGTCATGGAAAAGATGGTCATCCATGCTAATATTCTACAAAGTGGCTCCTTAGTTTTTAATTTTTTTATTTTACACCATTTTTCGTACACTTTTCATTTTCTTGAATATTTTAAAAAAAATTCTACATTTTTCCTTATTTTAAGTTTTCTTACATTTTCTCCTTTTTCTTTATTATCATCAAGACTTTGGTACCAACTACAACTGCTAATCAATGATGGTTTGTAACTTACATTGTTTACTTGATTACAAATGACTAGATTTCATCTTATAATTTTGATGTGAATTAATGGAACATTAATTCTTTTCATGATATCAGGTAGTGAGTTCATGTCATCCATCATTCCACACAACTCTATGGCATTTCTTCATTTTGGAAATGTGAGATCCCTTCTTAATAAAAACTTACAATGAACTTGTGACCTTCGTACTTTCAAAACTTGGAAAAAATGAAGTAGATAAACAAGAATGTGGATTCAATGGAATTTGTCACCTTTTTTATGTGCCTTCCATCTGGGGTTGCATGAGTATTTCAATGGATTCCTCACCATTCCTCTATCACCTAATAAACAGGAAGTAATGTCTTTGCATGGTGTGGTTTCC
>MNCI01033631.1:73250-90267 GCA_015680685.1 Gnetum montanum | reverse complement strand
AATTAGATGGTTGTTAATGTAAAATGAGATCAGGAACAAGGCAATGAGGGTCTTGCTAACAAAAAATAGATGTTTTCAAAAACCTAAAAATAGAAATTTTCTAGAAAATAGAAACAAAAACAATAACAGAAATAGTAAGTGGAACTAAAATAAGAGGTTTTAGGTAATCTAAACAAAAAAGTGAAACTAGAAAATAAAAGACTTTTGGAATCAGAAAAGATAAATAGAGGTTTCTGAAATGAGAGTAGAAACTTAGAAACATAAACAATAATTACGAATAGGTGATAGGGATAGAAACAAGAAAATGAAATTTTTGAGAAATGGAAATAGAAAAATAGAAACATAACAAAAATAGAAAAAGAATAGAAAATTTGATATTTTAGAAAATAGAAACATAGAATGGAGGCTGAAAAACAACCCTCTTTCTAGTGCTAAAAAGGTGCTGATGCATAAATTTTGGTCACTCAGCAACTCCTACAAAACTTGTTTTAAAAGACTATTGCCTAGGGTGCCTCTTAGTGGGTAAGGCAACGTGGTGTTTTAACAAATGTAAAATGTGATGTTTAAACAAATAAAATAATGCTAGTAATTTTGACAAAGGAACCTAAACAAATTAACTATTTGGATCTTAAACATGATGAGGGAAAATAAAATAGCTTCTCATTTAGTAAACTAAAAGTGAAAGTTTTAGAAGGAGAATAACGAGCTTGAAAACTCCAAATACAAGTTAAGGTCTCAGTTGAAACACTTATTTAGAAATAAAGATACGATAGATCTCAATTATACAAGAATATCAAACAAAAGGTATTTCAACAAAAGACTTACCTCAATCTACATCACTAGTTTAATTGGTTAAAGGACAACCTCTAGTGCTTGCTTGTTTGCCCATGCTTCTAGGAAGCACACCTCCTTCAACAAGTTTGCACCTCTAGTTATTGGATCCAATAGCAAGTGCTCCTTGAACACCATTCGGGAGCAACCAATGAATTCAGAGAAAAGACTGCTGGGACCTCTATCATGCCGACACCGCCATATGATGTGACCCAACCATGACAACGACCACCATTTGTCCACCACGTATACCTTGCTTATCACGCGTATATGCCGACACCAATGCAGGCTATAGCAAGAAACCCTAGCAATGGTGTTGTTGTTACATGCTCTTTGAACACCACGGGCTGCATGGACAACTGTGCATCCAACCGCCAAACATCCACGGTGGCAATGCACGTGATACAGAAACCAAACCCATGGCACCCATGCAAACATTGACACCAGCGTGAAATGGATCAAAGTGGCGAGCTTGCCGACTGAGGTAGTTCAAGATGTTGCTTCCTAAGGCTGGGCCAACGCCAAAATTCATAGCCTAATTACCAGAGTGGCTAGCAGCATTGATACATGTTCCACATTCTGAGCCAAAGGCCACCACGCCATCGTCGTTTCACAGCAATGCTCACAACCGTTAGTCTCCACACAACGCCCAGAGTTAGCGCATAAGAAGTAGCCACAGCAGAGGCCATTTGCACTACCAGAGAAATGAGGATGCCAACCAGAGACTTGGTGGCGTTGGCCTCCATGGCCAATCTTGCGGAAATCTTGCGCAAACAGCGCCACACTGTAGTAACTCTACAATGTTAGCAGATCTGGAAGAGAAATATGAAATGAGATGAAAATAAAGAGCATTTGAACCACAGATAATTGCAGAAAAAATCTTATTATGAGGGATAGAAATAACAAGCATTTCTCTTCATCACATGGAAAAAATCTTATTATGAGCAATGGAAATAACAAGCATTTCTCTTCATCACACGGAGAGGACAAGAATAAACCTCTCTCTCATGCAATGTGGAAATAACAGGGTTCTCTCATCATCACATAGAGAGAACAAGAAGAAACCTCTCTCTCATGCAATGTGAGAATTCTCCCACTCTTGTCTTTCTCATGCTGTTTATGACAGATCCCAGTAAGACTTAAATAGCCACATCTGGGTTACAAAATTAGAAACATCTAAAAAATTAACTAAGATAAAACTTCACAACACCTATGTTATCTTTAAGGAAAATTCTAAAACCATCTACGATAGAAATGGAAAGGGTATTCATGAATAAGCAACTGCTAGTTCATTGCTGTGATCTACCACTTCACTATTAGCTTTTTCCTACAATCTCCCACTTGGAGAATTTGATTGAGGATCAATCATATCTCCACACCATCCTTTCTACCTTGTCATTCATTGTTGCTTATGTTGAGTGGTGACACTGAGAGAAACCTTCTTCTTTTATCCCTCTACAAGCGGAGGTGGTACCAGCGGTGGACCAGATGGCCTTGCCCTTCCACCAACTTGCCGGAATACCACTCCACCACAGAAAACCACCAAACAAGCCCTTGGAAACCTCGTTGCCAAAATACTGCCAATCCTCGGTAGCGGCCTCTGCAATTTCCCGACCGGTTAATGCCTGGCCTCTGTGACTGGCAGCAGCAGCCTCTTCTTCATCATCGTCGATTACAAAATAGGGGTTGTGCCTAATTGGCCGGAACTTGTAGCCAGTAAACAGATAAAATGCAAGTGTAGCCAGCTCCCCTACAAAAACACTGGTCTAAGCATACTGATAGGTAGTGATGGTGGAAAGGCATAGACAACCACCCTAGTGAAATAGATATAGCAGACCACGATGATATAGTATTGCCTGAAAAGGGTCAACTTCATCAGGTTAACTGCAGCTTTGCCGTCAGAATGTGCTGCCTGTCGCAGGTTCTTGATGGACCATACAATGGGGAACAAAACACCACAGCAACAGATGACATCCACCAGTAGAAATAACTACTTCCACGCTAGCCAGTCCTTGGCATACGACCCCAGCTCATCAATGACAACAATGGCTATGTTTGCAAGAACCTGCAAGGGAATGATGACCATGAGGACCTTCTTCTCCTTGCCCTACAGGTAGGGTTTGAGGAAGGACTAGCCGGTGCCGATGAGGACGATAAGCATGAAGAGCATGACGCCCTTGAGGAAGCTGAAGATGTAGAAGAGCACGTCCCAGCCGTGGGCAGTGCCGGTGCGCTTGACGAAGGACTTGTCCTTGGCCTGGGCCAGCAGATTGAGGGCCTTCAACATGATGAGCACGGCCATGAAGGCGTGGATGCGGAACGCGCTCCCGCAGTGCCGGACCATGAACCAGATCCACAGCACGGACAAAGCCGCGTAGACCGCGAACAGGGCTGCGTACACCTTTGGCAGTGAAGCATCGCCCACTGACAGAAAGTCACACCTGCCACCCGCCTCGACATTGAACATGACGCTGTGCACATCCATGGACACGGCGGACTCGGGAACGCAGTTGGCGAAAACAAGCGTGAGACGGGCCGCATCCAGGATTTGGAAGGTGCGGCACATGGAGCGCTTGTCGGCGACCTCGTCCAGCCTGAGCAGGCGCTGAACATATTGACTATCGAGCACGCACTGCATGTCGCGGTGCTCCAACTGCTATAGCACGTACACCCACACCTCGCGCGTGCTCAGGAAGAATCCCATCGAGTGCACGGCCGGGGCCCCGTCGCCCTCGCGTACTCGGATGGAGACGTAGCTGATGTTGAGCTCGACGCTACCGTTGTGCGTGAACCCAAACTCCTCGAACATGATCCTCACCCATGCATCTGACTAGATCTCTGATGTCCAGATCTCTGTCCCCGCCACCGCCAACACTGCTGCCACCGCCACCCACCGAACCCATGTGGCTCCTCATCACCCTCCTGCAGCAACTGCCACTGCCATGGCTCTGATCTGCATGCGCTTCCCATCGTTGTTGCAGGTAAGGTCCGACAACACCGCCCGCACCGTCGACCGCTCATTCAGTAGCTGGATCGGCATCGGCGGAAACATCTGATGCCAAGAGGTTTCTTCTTGTTCTCTCCATGTGATGAAGAGAGAACCTTGTTATTTCCACATTGCATGAGAGAGAGGTTTATTCTTGTTCTCTTCATGTGATGAAGAGAGATGCTTGTTATTTCCATCACTCATAATAAGATTTTTTCTGCAATTATCTGTGGTTGAACTACTCTTTATTTTCATCTCATTTCATATTCTGCTGCCAGATCTGCTAACAGTGGTATCGGAGCTTCTAGGTTCATAGTTCATGGAAGTATTGTAGATCCTGCATACAAATGGTTGGCAAATATGAAATAGAGAAGTTCAATGGAAGTGACTTCACATTGAGGAATGAAAAGAAGAGTAATCAAAAGAAGGCAGGAAAGGTTGCTGCAAATCTGTACATGCTTATGGGGAACACACATCAAGTGGGAGAGTCTTCTGTTGCATCAACTAGTTTAGGAGAAGAATCGATGATGTTGTGGCATCAAAACCTTGGTCATATGTCAGAACAAGGTTTGCAGATTCTCTCTAAACAGAAACTACTTCCTGGGCTCAATTCTGTATATTTACCATTTTGTGAGCATTGTGTTACTACTAAGCAACACAGATTTAAGTTTAGCACATCAGAAGAGGCAGAGGAGGACGTAGATGCAGACGATGAAGAGCTTGGGCTCGAGCAGCTTGCCCTGGTGGATTGCATCAACGAGTTACTGATGAATTCCATGGTCCAGATTAATCTATCCATCTTCAAATCGTTGTCGGACTGGTGGGTGATCGGGCAGATGTTTCCGTTGATGCCGATCCAACGACTGAACGAGCGGCCGACGGTGCGGGCGGTGTTGTCGGACCTTACCTACAACAACTATGGGAAGCTGAGCTACCATGGACACCGACGCCGACGCATGCGGTTTCAGCAAAGCCGTTGGCAAAAACAGAGATGGTGTCATCTGAGGTTTCTATCATTAGCGGTGGCTGTGGTGCAGGCAATGATGTCAAAGTTGTTGAGGATCGGCAGTATTTCAACGGTGAGGTTTCCAAGGGTTTGTTTGATGGTTTTTCTGTGGTGGAGTGGTATTCTGGCGAGTTGGTGGATGGGCAAGGCCATCTGGTCCACCGCTGGTACCACCTCCGCTTGCAGAGGAACAAGAAGAAGATGGTTTCTCTCTGTGTCACCGCTCAACTTAAGCAACATAGAATGGCAAGGTAGAAAGGATGGTGTCGAGATATGATTGATCCTCAATCAAAATCTCCAATTGGGAGATTGTTGGAAAATACTAACTGTGAAGAAGTAGATCACAACAATGAATTAGCAGTTGCTTATTCATGAACTACACTTTCCACACTTTCCATTTCTATGGTCTGATAGTTTTAGAATATTTCCAAAAAATAACATAAGACTTCTAAACATATTGTGAAGTTCTATCTTAGTTAATTTTTTAGATGTTTCTAATTGTGTAACCCAGATGTGGCTATTTAAGTCTGCCCTGGGATCTGTCATAAATAGCATGGGAAAAGACAAGAGTGGGAGAGTTCCTAGTTCCCACATTGCATGAGAGAGAGGTTTCTTCTTGTTCTCTCCATATGATGAAGAGAGAACCCTGTTATTTCCACATTGCATAAGAGAGAGGTTTATTCTTGTTCTCTCCATGTGATGAAGAGAGATGCTTGTTATTTTCATCGTTCATAATAAGATTTTTTCTGCAATTATCTGTGGTTGAACTACTCTTTATTTTCATCTCATTTCATATTCTGCTGCCAGATCTGCTAACATACAACACATTTAAATGTTACTACATGAAAAAGCTCAGAGCCTGACAGAGTTAGGCCAGGATAGAGCACATCGGTTGGCACTACTTGCAGGGAGACAGTAACGGTAAAAGGAAAGATGCAAGACCTGCCAAGTTTGGCACTGTTGAGGCCGACGGAATTATCTGATGGTGGAATGGAAACTACCGAAACATGCTACCTTCAGCTTATGGAAATTGCCATTTGGATGCACTGGGAAAGACACCAAGATATGCGGATAATGCCCTGACAAAGTTGCCCAAAATATCACCACGGTTTCCATGGCAGTTTTCAAAAATCTAATAGTAAGACTCGACGGAATGGGCACCATGCAAAACAGTTACATTCACGATTGTGGGAAATTTCTAATTCTAAAGTCACAAACGAGTGAGGGAGTAATCAGTGCCGTGGCCGGGGAATCCTTGATAACGGCTGACATAACACAGCACCGACATCATTCACGGAACATCCACGTTTCTATAGATTGCCATTATAAAGGGTGAAATTTGGAACCATCCAAATTCTAACTCAAATTCTCACATTTACTGCTTCCTTGTGTTAAGATTGCGGTGGGCAGGATGTTTGAGAATCAACTGCAAGAGCTGGTGCGGAAATACTGCTACAACTTGCCTGCGTATTACTATTTTCACGACGGGCTGGACCATTTCCCCGAGTTCAAAGCAATGGTAAGTTTTAACGATGAAACTTTTGTTGGGCAGCATCCAAAGTGGCACTGCACGCACTCGTGCTGAGAAATTCATCAAACGTGATGTTGGACAAAGCTAGGATGTGCAAAATTTGTTGCAAACGATGGCAGTGAAGGCCGAGATACCATATCCAACTTACAAAACGACAACATATGGGCATCGACACCTACCGGTGTTTTTCAGTAGGGTGAAGGTGGCTGAGGAGACCATAGTTACTGGATACCGAAGAAACCAAAAACGGGGCAATGTGATGGAAATGACAAAAAAATCAGGTTGCGAAAAAACGGGGCATGTCTGCTGCGGTTTTGCAGTCAACGTAGTCATCCGCCGCAGGATAATACAGAATTCCGTTCCTCCAATGATCCCAGATTCCAATGATCCCAGATTCGCAGCCATTGTCAAGTTCGTCCAACTTTTGCCGGCCAGTAAGTGGGTCGGTGATAACGAGCAGAATAAAATTGAGGAGACTTTTTTGAGTACATTACGTGCAACGCTGAATTCTGTGCATCTCTCCCCGAAAACATTGCACAAACAAACAGTCCAGGGAGATTTTAAAATTTTATTTATCGAAAAAAAAACCTTCACTGTTAATCAAATTAATCGTGGCTGCTTTACTCTTTGCTGAATATTTGGCAATTTCGTTATTTATGTGATGAGAAATAAGTGGGAATAATTTGATAAACGTTATCAACGATCGTGGCTGCATTATTCGCTGAATAACATGTTTGAATCTTTGCACAAATAAGGTCTTTGCTTTTAGCTCATCCCAACTCGGTATGCGCCTATGCGATGACGTTGGCCGGAAAATGACGCTTCCTTACATTTTGTTTAAAAGGTAATGGCAGCTACCACTTGATATTGGCCAGTGACGTCTCAAACTGATATACGTGGTCCACGAATTAGGCAGTGTTTGGCATGACCATGAGCGCGGTCAGATTTTTTCATTCTTCTGGAATGTTAAAGTAGAACGAGCAGCACTGGAATAGTTTTCATACACCCTTCGAGACAAATCAAATCAGTGTTCCAAGAAACTTTTAAATTTTTATGGCATCACATTAATATCCAAGTTAGAACTATTCCAGTGCTGCTCGTTCTACTTTAACATTCAAGAAGAATGAAAAAATCTGATCGCGCTCATGGTCAAAACTTTGCTTCTATCTTAGGAAGAGCCGACATTATTTGCCGGAGGAAGGTTTACTTATGGCCATTGCATGTGGCGTATGCTATATGCTTCTTTTGAAACAGCAAAAAGAAATTCGGTATAACATTTACATTTACGCAGCAATACTTTCACCAAAGTTTTCAGCCAAAATGCTTCATTGATGAATATAGGTAATCCACACCCAAGTAATATTACATTGGACTGACTTTTAGTTTGGGAGGAGTATTCTAGGGTGAGATATTTGTAAGGAGATACAATCGTGACAGAGCGAGATGACAAGAGAGAGCTATCGGGAGCAGCAACACCCGTGGGCACGGTGGCGACGACGCACACGCAGACACATGCGAACACAGAGGTTCTGGGGGCGGCGGCGGAACAAGCGGACACGACGACCAAGGAGACCAAGAAGCCTTGGCTGAATGCTAGGAAAGACGTGCAGGAGGCCAGCCGGGAGAACCCGCAGGATGCCCTCAAGGGTATCGGAGAGTTTGGTGGGTGTTCACGGGAGGGGACAGCGCTAAGGATCAAAGTCAGCTGCCCAGCCGCGGGCACGTTGGAACGATTGGAGCACAGCCTGATCAACAAGTTCGTGTTGGAGGGGGCACGGCCACGAATGGATCTAATTTAGCAATGGGTCCGGTCTGTTTGGGGGCTGGATATAGTGATGGTCAAATGCCTAGTAGGTGATCGTCTCCTATTCTACTTCGTGTCAGCGGCGGACCAGGAGCACATTCTGGTGGAATGGTCTTGGTTTTATGGTGCCCGAGGGTTGGCGCTGGTGCCCTGGTGCCTGGGGGAAAACCGGGATCATGCTTTGTTCAAATGGGCGCTGGTTTGGGTGCGGCTACAAGGCTTTCCCCTGGAATATTGGTCGACCGTGCTCCTGCAGTCGCTCGTTGCGTTGTTCGGCGAGTTTATCAAATTCGACCAGTTCACTGCGGTAATGGACCGATTTGGGTTTGCAAGGTTTTGTGTGTGGAGGTCCCTGCGATCCGCGGACCAGGTGGAGGAACTGATGTTGGACACTGACCTAGGCAAGGAGCGGGTTCGGGTCTAGTTCGAAAATCTGCCAACGGAGGCCCTGACCCCAAAGGCAAACCTTGTGATAGGTGGCAACCCTATGCATTAGGGTCGTAGCACCCTAGCAACGGAAGGGGGTTGGCAGCTCATCAAAAAAAAAGGACAAGTGGCCAACAGAAGCTCGAGGATGCCTATAGGTGGGACAAAGAGGGATGGGTGGGGGGTCCTCTTCGTAGGGAGAGACTTCCGCCTACAAGTGTGGCTAAGGGTATGGTCAGGGCGGACGGTCCAACCTTTCATGATCCTGGTGGGCCTGGGGAAGGGTAGTTTGGGGTCGCATGGGGGGGAGGGCTGTTGCTGGGTGGCCAGGACGCCATGAAAGACCTACTGGGTAAGGCTCCCTACAACGCCCTGATTGAGGCAAGTGCGTAGGCTTATATAGGCGCTCAGAGCGTTGGCGCCCAGAGTAAGGAGGGGATAATGCAGGGCAGGTTTGGCTCACCCCAAACCCCCATTACGGTGGGGGGCAAGTTCAGCATGTGGGGGACTGACCCTAACCCCACTGTCGCTAACTAACTGGATAAACACCAGCCGGGGTTCGGAATAGCCCACAATCCCCGTCGGTGGGCGAGGGATACTACGTGAGAAGGGGATGGCGGTTTCCCTGCTGGTGGCTAGGGTTGGATGCTCGGACAACACCACCACTCATCACAACGCCACACAACTATTCGTTGATCTGGGAGTGTAGCCCACACTTTGGGAGGTCTACAAATAACACGTGTCAGTGTCACCTTGAAGGTACTCTCATGGAACTACAACGGACAGAGTACACCATATAAAAGACGTACGCTGAACCGCATGGTGTGCACTGAGGGGTGCAATGTAGTCTGTCTACAAGAGACTAAATTACAATAGACAGAGGCTTAGGTTTTACAGTGGCTGGGCTGGTGCAGTCACCTCGTGCCTTGTAGGGGATGTACGGGAGGCCTCACGGTCCTCACCAGGGGGGACTTGTATTTGCTGGATGCATCTGACTGGTGCATTATGGTGCACCTGCCAGGTTCAGACGTTTGGATCAAAAATGTCTATGGTGCCCAAGGGTGGAAGGACCACCTTCGGGAACTATCGTAGGTTGTGGGGCTGGTCCCCTGTGACTCCTACTGGCTCCTAATTAGAGACTTCAACCAAAGTTGTACATCTGGGAGAAGACCGAGGGTAGTGTGACAGAGTCGCAGGGGGCTTCCAAATGCCTTGTGCTGATGCAGCACAATGGCCTCACCGACATGGAGATTGCTGGGTGCAAGTACACCTAGAGCAATTGCAGATAGGGCGTTGGCAGAGTACAATCCCGGATCAACTGGGTGTGCGCTAGCAAGTCACTCTTGGTTGACTGGGACATTCACATGTACAGACATGATCAGCTGGCCTCGTATTACCGATCCATCCTGTGCCAGCTAGAGACGAACGTGTCTTGGGCCCCATGCCCATTCTGGTTCAAACGTACTTGGCTGAACAAACCCTAGTTAGGTGAGCTGGTCCAATCCATCTGGCAGGGGCACAATGACATGATGGAACCATGTGACTTCCTTAAGCATAGGCTAAGGGCCGTCAAACAATAGATTAAAGCCCTTTCCACAGTGGATTAGTCCATCTTTAAGGATTACCAGGCTCAACTACAATCGAAGTTACAGGACATCTAGAGCTAGCAAGAGCATGGGATTGATCTCACGCACAAGGAGCTTGCCCTCTTGGTAGAGCTACCAGTCCTACAGTGCGAAGAGGAGTACTAGCGCCAATGGGCTCATGTGTAGTGGCTATGGGCCGGTAACCGACACATGAAATTCTTCTTTGCCATGGCCAAGGTACATCGCAGGATCCACCAGCAAACACAGCGAATACTGCACGATCTTACTTATGGGGAATAGCCCCACTCATAGTCTGGTATGGATAAATTAATGCAATACTGGCAACAATTCTTGCAATGAAAACCCATGGATCCCATCTCCGTTCCAATACAGAAGGTTATCACAGCTAGAGAGAACCTGTGCCTCATGAAACCTTTCTCATGGAGTGAGCTCCAAACCGCACTACGAGACATGCCAGCCGATAAAGCCTCGAGGCCAGATGGGTGGCCCATCAAATTCTTCCATGAATTCGAGGATGTACTAGGGGCAAATCTGTTGAACGCCATCAATTGTATGCTGGCATGGCAACAAGTGCGCAAGAAAATCAACTGCTCCTGGGTGGTCCTACTATCGGAGACAGAGAACCCCACATCTCCTGGGCATTTCTAGCCCATTGGAGTCTGCAACTTGTTTTTAAGGTTATTTTTGTGGATGGTGGTTACTAGGATGTGGTCTCTCATGCCACGGCTGATGGGACAAAACTAGGCCGCATTTGTGAAAGGTTGGCATCTACAGGATCAGGTCCTGCTCCTGCAGGAAATTCAACACTTCCTTAAGGCCGCCAGATTACTAGGGCTCTGCATAAAATTAGACATTACTAAAGCCTACGAATCCATGAGTTGGGCTGCCCTCATGAAGGTGCTACATGCGAAAGGCTTTGCTAATTTTTTTGTTGATTTATGCCTGCAGATCCAACGAGGTGGAATGTACTCGTTGGACATAGATGGACACCTGTGGGGTTTTTATAGCACCAGCCGTGGGCTCTACCAAGGTGATCCTCTCTCCCCGCTCCTGTTCTTGGTGGTGATGGATCTCCTGCAAAACTATTGTGCCAAAGAAGGAGTCTACGGGTTGAACATGCATGGCATCCTATGCTTAACCACCCATTACGTGGATGACATGATGATTTTTACCTGTGCAGTGGTGTTGCAGGCCCGAGCGCTAGTGAGTGCACTAAACAGTTTGTAGCATGAAGTGGGGCTAGTCCCCAACTCTGGGAATTCTGCGCTCTATCTCACACATACCCATCCTTCCGTGCATAGCAAGGTCATCTAGATTCTAGGGATTCTGCCTGGGGGGCGGAGGACACATACCTGGGCATCCCCATCCACAACTAGCATCGGCAACAAACATGGTAGGTCCTCATAACCAAAATTCAAAAGTTCATGACACACTGGACAAATAGGTTCCTGTCCTGAAAAGGGAGAATTATTTTTGCGTCAACGGTGTTAGGGGTCATGGTGAGGTTCGCGTCCTCAATGGTCACCTCACCCTCTGGAGTTATCAGGAAAATCGATGCAATCCTCAGGGATTTCGTGTGGTTGGGGGGAAAGGGAGGGACAAAAATGCATCTGGTGGCCTACGACAAGATCATGCACCCCCGCCCCACAGGGGGGGTGGGCATTGTACCTTTTATGATCGAGGCGGCCTTGGGAAGGCAAAGGCTTCTACATCAGCTCTCCCCAACATCCAACAATCCCTAGGAGACTGCCAATTCCGATTCCCAGGTTTGGCAACAGGTCTACGTTCACGTTAGATCGCTTGACAATGAGAACGAGGTCAACCTGCTTCCCAAGTAGTTGCTTCAATGAAAATTCTCGACCGAATCCCAATGGATGTGGCTGTGGAAGGGCATAATTCTAGAAAAGATCAAAACCTTTGGGTGGCTAGTCCTTCACCAGGTGATCCCCATTCGTGTGCGGCTACGGGCACATGGCTTGCCCATTAGTACCAATTTCTTGATGTGTAATAAGTGCAAAACGATGCTGCAACACTTCTTGCATGATTGCCATGTGGCCAAGTAGTTTTGGAGTATGGCAGGCTTGCCCCCGCTCAAGTTCTTTGGCAATTCGTTGATGTTGGCAAGACTGTGGATCCTCTGGTGGGCTAGAAATGATTGAGTCTTCAAATGGATGGCTCTTTTACCATCGGCCGTGCTTGCCTATAGGTTTCGCAGACTCTTTCATGAAATTACTACGGCCATGGATATGCGCGCTCACCTCGAGCCTCCCACCACCGCTCTTCAAAATCAGCTGAAACTCTAGTGTTGGGTTACACGAATGGGGTGGACCTGCATGCTGCAATGCATCGTAGCCAACCCAGAGATGGATACCCAACCATTCTACGTGAACTGGGGGGAGAGGTTACCATGTTCCAGGGGTGCCAAATCTTGGTCACTATTGACGTGGTGGCTACCGCGATTGGGACACCTGCCAGGGGGGACCATATTCCCCCGGTTGCAAGATCGCATGTTGCAGCGGCAGAATTCTTCCAAGGCCCCATCCCCAGGATGGAAAGTGGCCACGTATGGGGGACAGTCCTCTCGCCTGACTGGTGGGCTGCGACAGAACTGGTGGAGCGGTGCTTCATTCAGTTAGGCTCGCACCACAAGCTGAATGGGGTTTACTTCAGGTTCCTCCATTAACCTTCCACTATTTTTCTGGGAGTCTCTACGATGGCAGTGCTCAGGCAAACATCCGAGGGTGATCTAGGCTCTTTGGCTGGCTAGGACCCTAGTCTCGCTGCTTCAGCTGCCACCTCATCCGGTGCAGGGGTAGCAACAGAATGGGAGAAGGCACAGTAATCGAGAGGAGGGTACTACGGCCGTGAACAGGGTCTCGATTACATTGCCCAAGGTCCTCCACAATGCTCACAGTGGGTGGGACAAGCTGGGGCAGATCTTGGAGGGTGAGGAGCTAAAGACAAATGATAGCCCTAAAGATAAAACTAGGGGGCAACTTCCTGACAGTCCGCCGCTCCCCCCGCAGTCACAAATCTAGACACTTCTTTGGATTGAAGACGTTATCAGAGACCATATTGTGGGCATTGCCTAGATAATAGAGGAAAATAGACGATGCCTCGTGGCAGGCCCAGGGGAGCCAGTTCCGAGGCCGCAAACAGTCGAAGAGCATCAAAAATCCAACCACAACTCCCCCAAAAGCTAGTGGGGGGAGGGAAACACTCGGGAGGGGCCTGGTTTAGGAATGCACTCTGGTTAACAGTCGGGGGCGGGACCAGCAGCCCATCGGTGGGGATGCCCGCGGTGGGGGTGGTCCGCTGGGGATTTAGGGCTAATGTTCCTGGTCGTTGTGGGGCCAGCAGCTCTAGCCTGTGCTGTATGGATGTATAGCATTCTTTTTCGGAAATACAATTTTGCTTGATTTTTTCCAAAAAGAAAAATATTACACTGGACTCTCCATCACCACATTGGGGTCAATGGCAGAATAACCTAATAAAGAATGAAGTTTCCTTGGCATTTCTTTGCTACCTGTGATTTTCCATTTATGCGCAGATTAAAATTTTATGTACACATGCAATTCATCTTTTAAGGACTCCTAATATGCATAATCTACAAATATTCTCTTCTCGGTGGAGTTGAATCCATGTTCCACTTCAATTTTAAGAT
Organism: Gnetum montanum; assembly: GCA_015680685.1. NCBI lineage: Eukaryota > Viridiplantae > Streptophyta > Gnetopsida > Gnetales > Gnetaceae > Gnetum > Gnetum montanum. Next base: position 76,412 of record MNCI01033631.1, on the reverse strand, counting down.
GATAAGAGCTTAATTTTTCAATACCTGACAAGAATAACACCTAAGAGATAATGATCTTTTACACTAGTTCACATCTATTACCTTAAAATTACCTATTACCTTCTATATTAGTTCACATCTATCTTAAAACCTTCTTCTTGACCAGTTAGTGAATATGCTTAGAATTTTGTTGCATGTCCTAAGAGATATTTTATTTTCTCAACCATGCATCCCTTGAAGATACCAACTACGATATCATGAATCTTCAAGAATTGCTTTAGAAGATTTGTCTTTCCTTGAGATCTGTAAACTAGGATTGTATATAATGAATTGGCATAAGGCTTCTACTTTNTTAACTAATAAAGAAGAAATTTTTTTTGCAGTCTTTCAATATCTTTTCAAAGTTTTGGTACTAAGTCTAGGTTCCCAAACAACACATTTATACAATATGATAGCCAAGATAGATGATAGTCTAAAAATTTTGTTTTCTATCCTTCCAAGTGCAAAGGCCTAAATCCTTGCACTTATGTTTGAAATCATATAGCTCCTTGAAATCTCCTACTATGTTTTTCTTTCATGCACTTCCCCCACATGTAATTATTCATATAAATGAGGTCCAAATATTTCAAAGAATCTACTATTTTCATATTAGTATTTTTAAAATAGAATTTATAGCATTTATTTTTTGTGCCCCAAATCATTAATATGGTTTTATCTACATTCACTTGAAGACATGATGAATGACAATGATTTTCTAAAATTTGCAATATGTTTGGAGTAGTGGAAATTAACGCAACATCATCTATATATAGAAGAAGATTCACTACTTAGGATCAAATTTTGATAGCATCTATCTTGTCCATTACACAACTATTCTTACAATTCACCAATAAAGATAACAAAGAGAATTAGAGAAAGTGGACAACCTTTCTTAACTCTAATTTTACTTTAGAATTGAAATTTTCTATCAATTGTTATCTGTAATTTCAATAATGACTTCATCATACAATCGTTGAGTTGCTGCAATCAAATTTAAAGGGAGGCCAATTTTATGTAAGAGAAACCATAGTTTTGTATGGATCATTGAATCATATGCTTTGTAAAATCAATAAAAAAATAAAAACTATTTTATTAGGCATTTTTCAAACTCTATATAGTGTCTATGAGTAGCTAAGTGATCAATAGTAGAGTGATTTTGTTTGAAAACTACTTGACATCTTGCCTAGTTACCTTTAGCCCATGAATTGATTCTCTTTTATAATGATCATTTAATAATTTTTTAGATTGTTTTTATACTCTTTTTTATATAAAAATATAGTTTTTTTAAAAGAAATATCAGGATTTATTAAAAATAAAAATATGTATAGAGTAGCCCAAGAGGACACACAGAGAAAATAGAAAAATCAGGTTGTCCCTAACACCCAGGAAACTATCCCCATTCAAAAACTCTTGGAATTCAAAAAGCAACACTAAAGGACAAAGGCAAACCTTTATCCCCACATTCAAGTGTACAACCAGAAAACCAAAACATCCTAGAACCCATGCCAAAAAGTTCCAAACACACCCTCAAGCACCAAGAGCTTGTTTAAGAGTCTATTGCATGCTTAAATCTTGCAATCCCTTAATCTTACTTTTGGCTCAGAGTTTATTTCTTGAGGGTGCATAGGACCTCTAAGTCAATCTCTAGCACTAGTCCTAAGGGATAGTCAACTTTGCTCATTTTTGGTGAAATTGGAGAAGGAGCTTCTGCCATGACATCTACACCAAACCTTTCCCCTAAGGAGGAGAAGGACTCCTCCCCCTCCCACACCATCGACACCCAACTATTGAGAGGAGGAAAATCCACCCCTGGCATCTACCCATTACAAAATATTCCATGCCATCCTTGATGGACAAACCCAAAGATCTTAAAGGATTTGTAGATTTTGGTAACCTCGGCAATCCCAACGATCCTTATGACTACGATGACCCCAACGAGGTTTTCAGCTATTCCATAGCTAGTAACAGTTCCTCTATCATTGACATCTTCACTAGGCATTGAGTGTCATGGTCTTGTCATTCGGGCTCTTGGTTCCCTTGAACCATAGGTCCTATTCCTAAAAAAACCCAGTAGAGCCTTGCACCCCAACCCCTTTGGGACCAGCTCCTTGAGCTAGTTCCCAAGGAGGCCTTCTCTTCCAGGCAATGGTTGTCCAAGCCCATCATCCCCCTACTTTTTTAGGGGCATGTGTATTTTGGCCAACCTAGCAATCAATAGCCTAATGCCCCATCTTACAATAGGTTCCAAAACCCTCTATGGGTTTGGTCACCTTATGAACCTTGACCTTATTTTCAAATTTGATAAGCACCTTCTCCTCCCCTAAAGGAAGCTCAATGATGACTTTTGGGGTCAAATCCCCTAGGAATAGTGGCCCCACTCACAAAATATAGCAAAATCCATTGAGTCCAAAGAGCTAGTAGCTTAATCAAAGTAGATGAAATCTCCAAAGAAACCTAGAAAATTTTGAAGAAAATCCATTGTCTAGACCACCCATGGAATCCTAGATGCCCAAATCCACACAAGTGTCAACAAGAATAGGTTTAGATCATGATGGGAACCTAGCCTTCCATGTGTGAAAGCTAGGCCCCACACCGTAAAGAATCATGGAGCCCCCCCCACCATCCCCCCGCCCCACACACACACACACACAACAAAACCTACTCCCTATTAGCCACTAATTGGAAAATAAAAAAATATGCTTTCAGGAAGGCTATGAACCTCTGCAAAGCAAGAACCCCAATTCTTGACAACCCACTTTTTGACCATATCTAAACTAGAGGACGCTCTCATAGATACAAACCTACCATTGATGATTTATTCAACCATTTGTAAACCCTCACTAGAAGGTATCATATGGATCCTCAAAGAGCCATCCATCTATAGGAATTCCTCAACACCACCATCCCTAGGGTGTCAAGGGTGCCCATCCTAAAATCCTATCACATGTCTACCTTCTGAGTGTGCACAAGATCCATCAGCCTTCTCCCTAGTTGCCCCTCTCATCGACTCATCCAACCCTCCACCCTCATCACCTACAATGCCACTACCATCTACAGGATCCTCACCCAAGCTATCCTCATCATTTGCACCCACATCAACCATGTTGCCCATGCTACCACATCCAACCATGCAATATAATACAA
>MNCI01033631.1:0-72231 GCA_015680685.1 Gnetum montanum | reverse complement strand
AACTTGTTTCCAAAATAATTTTTTCCTACCTCTAATAATAAGATCAACAATTTCTTTACATAAACTTGAATTAACACTTGATGAAATTTTCCACCTTTCCCACTTTACTGAAATTACCATTTCCCTAAGAGACTTTCATTTTAAGAAAACATCCAATCATAATAAATTCTAAGGAAAATCTGATTTCTACATATTTTAGTAACTGTAAAGATGAGTACTTTTTGTAGATAGCTTGTGACAATAAATGATTAGTGATAAATTGCTGAATTTTTTTACCATTTGCTATAACTTCAAATATTCAGTAAACACCAACATAAATATTTTTTAATAACAAATTCAAGCAATGTGTTGCACAAGGAGTCCAAAAAATATTTGAATATTCATCCTCTATCATCTCTCCTGCCAACACATTATTCGAAGCACTATCTATGATAATTTGTACAATATTATCTATTTCTATTATATTTATAGCATCACGAAATAATCTCATTAGATAAACAACATTTTTAACATTTCCTAAAGTGTCATGTAACTTGATAAAAATAACACCTTTTGAAGATAATGCAAAGATATTAATAAGTGGTTTTTTGGTAATATTTGTTCATCCATCTAATAAAATAGAAACACCTATAATAAACCAACTATCCTTTATGCCTCTTAAATTTGCTTCAACTCGAGCTTTTTCTTCAGTTAAAAGTGTTGTTCTAATTTTTTTATAACAAGGTGGCACATACACTTTCGAAGTAGAATTTATTATCTATATGACTTATTTAAAATAAGGAGACCTAGCAATGTTAAAAGGCATGCCACATGCATAGAAAAGTCTTACTATAGCTACATCCACATTTTTTTTATTTGAAGAATCAAACTTTTTTTCTAAATTAGTATTTGACATTGAATTACTGACATTTGTATGTGTTTCTGTACTCTTGATGGTGAACATGTCATTAAAATGTTTAAATTGCTTAATGAGATCTTCTTTTCCAGATTTTGGTATTCTTTTACACACCAAAATTTGCTCTTTTTTCCAAATTCCAAGCAAGTGATATCTAACACGTGCAACAGAACTACTTCTATTTATGTTGCAATAAGGACAAATCCATGATTTGCTTCTTGAATTGCTATACTTACCTCTAGAATATTTTCCTTTAACATTTACTATAGTCCATAGTTTTTTCTGAAAATCCTTTTTTAATAATTGATATTATGATTTTTCTCCATGCCCTTGTTGCTCTTCAAAAAGCAAGTCTTATTCAAATGACATTGATCCTATATGCCTGTTATAAAAATTCAGAATACTTTTTACAAAGAAGATTAAAACAAACCATAAAACAAAAATGTATTTAAAAAATGATTGATGCAATCATGCTCTTTGTTAGACAATGTATAACAGAATTCAATCCAAAAAATAAAAATAAAAAATAAAGATTATTCCAAGTCCAATTCAAAAAAAATTTTCATTTTAAATACCACTCAGAGTCTTAAACCAATTAATAAATATAGATTCACCACTACATGTTAACAATCAAATAAAATCCTCAAAGATGGCAAAGAAGTCTGTACCAGAAGTCTATGAATGATTTGGTGAGTTTGCTAATTGCTACCTAATGTCCTTGTTTAGTTTCAGTTTTTAACTTTTCTGGGTCTTCCTATGTTCTCTTATTTTCACTTAAAGAAAATATTTTCAATAATATAAAGTTTGTAACAAGGAAAGTGCTAATTAGGGATCATAGAAATTCTATCTTTATTACCTTATCCTTAAATTATTTGTTATTTGTTTTATTGTTTATTTTTTAATTTTATTTTTTTAAAAAATAGTTTATTTATCCTAAAACTAACAGTTATACTTTAAATAACTGTTTCTTTATTTTTTAATTACTTTTTTACTTAAAATTTTTATAGTTTAAAATAAATTCTACTACAACTAACATTAACCATAACACTATTTCTTTTCTCTTAAATACATTGCAGTTGATACTATAATTGAAATGATTTGCGAGTTATTGGCAGTATAGTAAATGAAATGATTTTGATCCTGAAATAGGTAAATCCACGTAGTGCAACAAAAAAGTGTCCTCAATCAAAGGCAAGAACAACATGCATAATAATTATCTTATGATTTTTCAAAAAAGCCAAATTAATTTTTTGTTGTTCTCATTTTGTGTTTTGAACTTCAACAGTGGGTGTTTTGAACCTCAATAGTTTGCAAAATTTCTTGCGGCTCTTATTTATGAGCGTAGCTTGTTAGAAAGTTTTGTAACTATCTTAGGACATTCATAAGTTCTTGCATCTCTTTTTTATAAGCATAGCTTGTTGGAAAGCTTTGTGACTTTGATAGGACATTCATATGTTCATTCTCTAATAGGTCACATAGAGATACAAAAAAATATGTAAAAGAATGGGCCTAAACTAGATTTTGATGAATAGAATCCATCATCTCCATATAGAGATAATTGAGAAACTTCAATTTTAGTTTCATGTTTTTGTTAGGATTTATTTGTAGAATATTAAATGCCGACGTATATCAGAGTTTGCTTTGCTGAGAAATAAATGCTCATTTTAGTTTTCATAGTTATTGTTGATGTTTGGTTTTCCTCTTCAACTTACAACACTTAGGATTGTTTTTGCTTTATTCCGTTTTTTATTGTTCAAATACCTATTGGCAACAAAAAAGACTAAAAAGGTAGTGAACAACATTCTAAATACCACTCAAAGAGCCTCAGACCAATAATAAACGCTGATTAACCACTGCATGTTAATAATCAAATAAAATCTTCAAAGATGTGTTGAAAATCATGTAGAACTCTACTGCCACTCTTTCATATAGATAAATAAGCATAAGGCAAGATCCGAGATTAAATCTACGAATAGAAGGATTTGTTGGCCCCATTGAAATGGGAATAGAGAAAGGCCAAAGATGAGGTTACTATATTAATTTTGAAGAGATGAATTTTAAAAATGCAACCTTGATATTTTACAGAATATGAATTGCAATGATTGAACTTTACTGTAATAAGAAACTCTGACTCAAAGAAAAGAATCTCAATAAAGAAAGACCAATGAAAAGATAATGTACAAAAATGATCAATGAATCCACGGTTTAGCCCATTTTGAATAGGGAGGAGGAGTGCTTGTTGCAAAAGCATACACTTATCACACAAAGTTGACTAACGATTTATGCTTATGGATAGTGATGCGCAGCAGCAGCAGCAATGGCCATGGAGAAGGAGCAGCAATAGCAATAGTAGGATTAGCAGCATTCATAGCACAATGGTCATGGAGAGTGATAAAGAGCAGCAATAGCAGGATTAACAACGTTCACAGCACAATGATGCAAAAGCAGCAACAATAATAGCAAGATTAGCAGCGTTCATAGCAATTGTTTTACCCAAATGTGTTGCTTATTGCCGTCCTCGTGATAGAATAAACCCTAAATTTTTTTCCTCCATATTTTCCGTTTCACACATTCAATTTGTCACAGACGTACATTTAATTCGTAACAGACCTACATTTAATTCGTGACACATGCGGGTGTTGAGAATCAAGCATCGGATCCTTTCCTATCTTTGAAATACTAAAATTAAAAAATAAAATCAAAGGAAATGAAATGTGTCAAAAATGTTTCTGCAATGAAAAACGTCAAACTTTTCAGCAAGTGACGGTTACTGTTCATGGGAAACGGCATTTTGAACCGGGATCCCATTTCTGCAATGAAAAACATGAAACTTTATGAATCGGTTGTGTTTCTGGCAACATAGGAGGAGACATTCGCAGGAGGCTACCAAGATAAAAGAAATAGGCGGAGAAAAATGCCGCGTTGGCGGCCTGGTTGACATTATAAGATCTGGAAAGCTTGGAAGCCGCGTCAACATGAGGCCCTGCAAAACGCACAAGTTCCAGCTCATAGTGGAGGAAAGTGACGATGAGCGAAGCTGAAACTTGTGTAGCTTTTCAAAATTTTCTGTCCAAAATATCTCACTCCCAAAACGGCCGAAAAACGCTTTATTTTACATCCGACTCAGAAACACAAATGTTGGTTCATTTAATGGCACCATCCCATTTTATATTACGTTGACGTCAATATATATGGAGGTTTCAATACTTTTTAATCTTCTTGTTCTCGGTAATAAACGTTTATGCATCATAACTAACATTGATAAACTCAATGCAACAATAAATACTTTAAAGGTTTCTGATACTTTTGATTGGAAGAACCAAATGTATTAAGAGATTAATCTTTTGAATGAAGTAATAGCTTTAAATAATGAAACTATACCTTTGCAAGAAAACTAATTAACCATGGCCCCATGCTACAACATGGGAGATGTTTACACCAACAGGTTTGGACATATGCAAAGGAAGATCAAACAATGAGCCTATAAATAAAGGATAAACTCTTGTTTTAGGAAAGGGACCACAAGGAAGACCAAAGAAGACATGGGAAAAAAATGATTAAAGATGATTTGAAAACACTATTAATAAACAAAGATCTAGCTTTTCATAGAGGTGAATGGCAAAAAAGACTCCATTTTTGTTGAGATAATGTTAGGATGATGGTGATAATGATATGCCTTGTGGATTCACATCTTTCTTAAATTTTTGACATTTGGTACATTTCTGAAATTGAAATATTTGGAAAATATTTATTTAACAAGGCAAGTTAATTAGTTTGGCCCTGTAAATTAAATATATATATTTAAGGTCACGTATCATTGACATTTCCTCACCCATTTCTGACATTAGATTATCGTCTTATTAATGATTCAGAACCAAAGACTTGTAGTGCATAGGGCTGCAACAGTGAGTGAAGAAATGAAAGGTTAACCCTATCTTAGTCACCTTCACTAGGTTAAATTTAAATTTTAAGATTTAAAAAACAAACACATTACTTTCATGAAAATCCACAACAATTATCTATCTATTGCTTAGAATTTCCAGCAACTTGGACCAAATCGCAGAAAGTACCAAAGGCTGAGCCAAACTTTAGTGATTCTTATCACGGTTACAGGACTCCCAAGAAGCAATCTTGAATGACCATAAATTCTGGTTATCGGACACAAGGTCTACGCACTTGTTGTTGCAGCAGTAGGGTATCTTCAAGGATCCGCCCCAGCACACCATTGGGTTTTTGTTGCACTTCAAATTCTTGGGGGATCCCGGCCTTGGCGACTGGAACGAGTCTGAATCTGCAATGCCGGAGGCCATTCCCACCAGAAACGTGACCAGAAAGATTATTCTGGGCAGCATTTCAAGCATTGATGCTGTATTCCTTTGCTGCTTTGGTCGGCTTTGAATCATGATGGCAGGTGATGGTATTGGAGTTAAAACAAACATTAACAGCCGGAGTCTCAGCTAATTCTACCAGGGATTTTAGAAGGATCAGTGGATATACCAGAGGTTAACGTCTTCGAGTAACTGAACCTGAAGAAGCACCTTAGCAGCACTCACCTATTTATATATGGATGGAACGAGAGTATGGTTCGCTAGCTTTACTCAGCTATCGTGAACCAGCAACTTGTGTGAAGCTTCTACAGCATGAGCGGCGTCCCAGTCGTTGTTCTAGCTAAATAAAATGGGCATGTCTGCTGCGGTTTTGCAGTCAACGTAGTCATCCGCCGCAGGATAATACAGAATTCCGTTCCTCCAATGATCCCAGATTCGCAGCCATTGTCAAGTTCGTCCAACTTTTGCCGGCCAGTAAGTGGGTCGGTGATAACGAGCAGAATAAAATTGAGGAGACTTTTTTGAGTACATTACGTCCAACGCTGAATTCTGCGCATCTCTCCCCGAAAACATTGCACAAACAAACAGTCCAGGGAGATTTTAAAATTTTATTTATCGAAAAAAAAACCTTCACTGTTAATCAAATTAATCGTGGCTGCTTTACTCTTTGCTGAATATTTGGCAATTTCGTTATTTATGTGATGAGAAATAAGTGGGAATAATTTGATAAACGTTATCAACGATCGTGGCTGCATTATTCGCTGAATAACATGTTTGAATCTTTGCACAAATAAGGTCTTTGCTTTAGCTCATCCCAACTCGGTATGCGTCTATGCGATGACGTTGGCCGGAAAATGACGCTTCCTTACATTTTGTTTAAAAGGTAATGGCAGCTACCGCTTGATATTGGCCAGTGACGTCTCAAACTGATATACGTGGTCCACGAATTAGGCAGTGTTTGGCATGACCATGAGCGCGGTCAGATTTTTTCATTCTTCTTGAATGTTAAAGTAGAACGAGCAGCACTGGAATAGTTTTCATACACCCTTCCAGACAAATCAAACCAGTGTTCCAAGAAACTTTTAAATTTTTATGGCATCACATTAATATCCAAGTTAGAACTATTCCAGTGCTGCTCGTTCTACTTTAACATTCAAGAAGAATGAAAAAATCTGATCGCGCTCATGGTCAAAACTTTGCTTCTATCTTAGGAAGAGCCGACATTATTTGCCGGAGGAAGGTTTACTTATGGCCATTGCATGTGGCGTATGCTATATGCTTCTTTTGAAACAGCAAAAAGAAATTCGGTATAACATTTACATTTACGCAGCAATACTTTCACCAAAGTTTTCAGCCAAAATGCTTCATTGATGAATATAGGTAATCCACACCCAAGTAATATTACATTGGACTGACTTTTAGTTTGGGAGGAGTATTCTAGGGTGAGATATTTGTAAGGAGATACAATCGTGACAGAGCGAGATGACAAGCGAGAGCTATCGGGAGCAGCAACACCCGTGGGCACGGTGGCGCCGACGCACACGCAGACACATGCAAACACGGAGGTTCTGGGGGCGGCGGCGGAACAAGCGGACGCGACGACCAAGGAGACCAAGAAGCCTTGGCTGAATGCTAGGAAAGACGTGCAGGAGGCCAGCCGGGAGAACCCGCAGGATGCCCTCAAGGGTATCGGAGAGTTTGGTGGGTGTTCACGGGAGGGGACAGCGCTAAGGATAAAAGTTAGCTGCCCAGCCGCGGGCACGTTGGAACGATTGGAGCACAGCCTGATCAACAAGTTCGTGTTGGAGGGGGCACGACCATGAATGGATCTAATTTAGCGATGGGTCCGGTCTGTTTGGGGGGCTGGATATAGTGATGGTCAAATGCCTGGCAGGTGATCGTCTCCTATTCTACTTCGTGTCAGCGGCGGACCAGGAGCACATTCTGGTGGAATGGTCTTGGTTTTATGGTGCCCGAGGGTTGGCGCTGGTTCCCTGGTGCCTGGGGGAAAACCGGGATCATGCTTTGTTCAAATGGGCGCTGGTTTGGGTGCGGCTACAAGGCTTTCCCCTGGAATATTGGTCGACCGATTTGGGTTTGCAAGCTTTTGTGTGTGGAGGTCCCTGCGATCCGCGGACCAGGTGGAGGAACTGATGTTGGACACTGACCTAGGCAAGGAGCGGGTTCGGGTCTAGTTCGAAAATCTGCCAACGGAGGCCCTGACCCCAAAGGCAAACCTTGTGACAAGTGGCAACCCTATGCATCAGGGTGGCAACTCATCCTTGTTCTGTGGAGGTGCATAAGCACTTAATCCTTAGAGTTTGACCAGATCGTGCATGAACGCTCGTATTCGTATGGTTGGGCATAGGGGTAACTTGTTGCTCATCACACATAATATAGCATATCTATAAACAAAATAGCATATGGCAAGGAATGCACAACCATGATGACATGAGATTTTTAGCCAAATATATTATTTATGGAAATCATTTTTTTCTACAAGCACATAACTTTCAAGAGATTTCCTCATTAACACTAAAATGCCCCCATAAGGTTCATCTCTTTGTCCTACTATTATATTCCTTGCAAAAGAAATAATGAAATTAAGCTTTATTACATTTGAATACCCTTAGGATCTATTCGATAAATTTTACATTTTCATGAAAAACAAAGATAGACTCTACAAATTGACCAATCAACAATGGGAGTATCAAAAACAAAACATACAGGTTTTTTGATGTGATATTATAATGCTATCTGAAATTGGTAGTCATAGCACAAAAAAGAAAAACATGTAACTTGTCTTTAAGGGCTCCTCATATGAACAACTTACAAAAATGCTCTTCTCAACATAATTGAATCCATTGTCCACATTCAATTCTAAGATAATAAAAGCTTAAGTGAAGCTTGTTGATAGAATTTCAATACTTAATAGGAATAAAAATTAAGAGATACTAAGATTTTACATCTTGTTAATTAGATCTAATTTGGTGTAAATAAAATTGTCTCTTACCTTCCACATTAGTCCACATCTATATTAAAATCTTCTTCTTAACTAGTTGGAAAATATGCTTAGAATTTTTGTTCATTTCATCTGAAGAGATATTTTATTTTCTCAACCATTGCATCCCCTCAAATGACCAACCATGGTCTCATGAATCCTCAAGAATTACTTTAGAGTATTGATCTTGCCTTGAGATATGTAAGCTATGAGAGTATGTAATGAATTCACACATGGCTTCTACTTCTAAAGGTAATAAATCACATTCACATAATAACATTGACTAAGTTGTTTGCATCTTCACCTTTAACTTACCAAGAAGAAAAGTTTTTTGCACTCTTTTAATATCTTTCTAAAGTTCAGCACTAAGTCCAAGTTTCCAATAAACATATCCATACAATACAATATAATAGATGATAGTCTAAAAAACTTATTTTACAACCTTCTAAGCTGCCCCTCACCACTCAACCATATGAATACGAGCATTCTCACGTGCGATCCGGTCGAACTCCACAGACGGACTAGTTGTGGCACCTAGACAATTATCTTTAGGTCGCAGTTCGCTGTCTTCCCACCTAGACTAGTATTATATTTGTCACGTATGGTTTAGTCCAGATTCAAGTGTATGATGTGTTCCTAATCTAACGCTACTCCTAAAGGTAGTGGAAACTAATATTAACTAAGATAAGCTAGAAGGAAAAGGGTAAGAGAATCTAATCTAGCCTAAGTGTGATGAGCCTCCATCGTTAATCATCTATACACATCCTAAACTTCATGCACAACTGCCACTGGGATCACCAAGCATAGATCCTAGGTACACTACTAGGTTACCAAGTAGTCACACTTAAATGCTTGTGATTAAATTGTACTCATTCCACATTACTAGGATATAAGGATGAAGGGAGTTTAATCATTTAGGAAAGAAATTTAACATTCAACAGTAATTAAATCCTATTTAGCTTAGTCCACATGCTGCAAGGTTTATCAGAAAGTTCATCTTTATTGGCGCACACAAATGTGTGCTCAGGTACAGTTTGCTCGAATAGAGATCTGTTCACTTTGAGACTCCTACTACGGGCACATGGAAATTATTCTATCTCTAGAATGAAAAAATGAAAAGAGTTTAGCTAAGGTCTAAATCTAGATGAGAAACAAGGGAGAGCTACCTCTTATTTAAAGACTTGGCGGTGCACCGCAATATCACGGGGGATGACGTGATATCACGTATACGATATTGCGTGGGATGTGATATATTAGCGGCCATGATATTGCATCCCATCATACCCCCATAACTGAATGAAAACTCATCCTTGAGTTCCTTACAAAATATTGGGACAGTATGGGATTATTGACTCAAATGGAACTAATGGAATGACATGTGAACGGATCATCATTACAAGACAATACACAACTGGTGTTCATGAAAACAAGAGTGAACACTTTATACATTTGACATCAGGCCTTATTTGGAAGCTGAGAGAGAAGAGAGAAGAAGTCTACTGCTTCCAACGCCAAGATTGCACCTTTCTTTGTCTATTCATAAGTGCAGCATCGATCTTGCTCCTTGCATAACTTCTTTCAGTGCTACTCCATTTCAAGTGTTTCCTCCAGATCCAATCTGGTGTTGTATGATCGCCATCTACACACATAACACAGTCTTTATATTAGCAAGGGTAAATGAATCACAATGTAGTTGATACCTTGCTTCGGTGAAAGGTCCATTGGATGAGTTGTGGTATGGCAGATATAGATCTAGAGATATAATATTGATGACTACCGAAGGTGTAGGGGTTAGGACAAAATTGAAAAAATTAGGCCCCGTACCCCCATGGCTAATAGCGAACCTCCGGTAGTAAGAGAATGGAGAAAGAAAAGGAATAAGAAAGATGAAGAAAAAAAGAAAACTATAATGTTGATGAAATGAATGTCAAGATGAAAATGAACAGAATAAAATGGATTGCAAAAATGTTAGGGAAAAGAATTTAGCTAGTGCACCAAATAGGAATGTTAGTGGATCCTCCCCAAAGTAGGCTCATGCCCTTAATGCCCTGACAAACCCACATTCAAAGAGTCCGTAGGCTTTGGGAATGTCATATGGAACAAGAGTTAAAGTCTTAACCGCAAGAATTTACCAAAAAGAAAAAAATGCATCTACCAAGATATACACTTATGATACAATTGACAATGAGGTGAACAATGGAGAGAAGCATGGAGAGAAGAGAATGGAATGGAATTCCAAGAACAAGGTGGTGTATAGCCCCTTGTGTGTTTTCATGATTAATGTGACTTAGCAGATCCCATTCCAAGTCCAGCTTTAAACAAACCACTACCAGTGACTTTGCATTAATGCATTCAACCAATTCATTCACTTGAACTAACAAGAATGCCTTTACCCAAGAGCCACCACCATTCCGACGAAACAAGGAGGAGAGAATGGGAAGCAAGAAGGGCCTTAGTTAGAGAGAAAAATTTTATATTAAGTTCCATAACCAGTGCTTGTAGCCCAAATGATTATTTCATTTAAGAGGTGTGCTTTGAATTCTCACAATTTTTTTTTATTTTTTTGTTTTATGTGTTTATTTGTGAGAACTACATCATGCAAAGACTTTTTTATTTTTATTAGCTTGGCTTCTCGATAATGGAGCAGTGTCGGAATGGAATGGAAGACTCAAGAAGAAAACATCTAAGCACCAAAGAGTGGCTAGAACAAGTGCATCAAATCCCCTTGAAGTCACACCATTTTCAATCCTTGAGTCCTTCTTTAGTTTGAGAATTACCCAGTCACCGATCCATTATAGTTCTTATTAGAAAGGGACTGTACATTTCCCAAGCTGAGAGAGACCATAGAAATTTGCGAATATGTGGATGAAGTGTACTCATTTCCTATTATATCAAAAGAACCATACCTTAGTATCAACATCATAACTTAAAGGTAAAAACCAAACATTAGCAATCAATGGAATATAGTTCATACCATCTGTGGAGCACTTATTAAGTGACGAAATTAACGAAACACAATAAATAAACACACAAAGAAAAACTTAAAACAAAAACAAAAACTTAAAAGACAAAATGATAAAACAATAAATTAAAAGGTGAAAAACTAGAAAACAAAAAGTTGAAAAATTAAAGAAATATTTATTAATTCTGTGTTGTTAGAATGGAGGATACCCCCCATACCAAAATGGTTTAGCATGACTAGAATCAATAAATGGAAGATTAGGATCCTTGCGTATTGGAAATATTGGGACCTAGTCATACTGACCCCATTGGGGTTCACACACTTGATTATAGTAACCATAGTGGGACAAGTTATAAGGTGTAGTTTTCGGATAATTTGTTGACCCACTATGATAATTAGGACCATTAGATGGTATGCAAGGATCAAGATGTCACCCTCCATGGCTATATTTATTGGGCCGTATGGTTGTCGGAGTGTTAAGTGGTGGCCTTGATGAGGTAACATGAGACGTTGGATTTGAAAAGGAAGATGCACCATAGTGTTGGGTTTGTGCTAAGTTGGCAGATGCAGTGGTTCCGAAACTGTGGTGTTCCTTTTGACAATCATGTCTAAAGAAGGTATACTTTTGATGTTGTGAATGACCTCCACTACTATTGGGAGCAGCAGCACAAGTAATGTTTGTAGGTTGGTGTTGTGGTGCAAAAACTTCAGGAACAATTGGTGGTGATGTAGAAGGAGGGAAAGGATGAGAATGTTGAAAATTAGGAGAAGTGTGAGGTACAAAAGGTGATGGTTGTGTTGAGGACATGGGATGATAGTATTGAGGAGAATGATAATGCAGCTGTGATGTAGGAGTGGGTGAAGTATGAGAATATTGAGGTTGAGGATAAGTGTGATAAGTGTAAGGCACATGAGGTGGTGATCTTGTTGGAGAGGAAATGGGTGAATAGTACTCGGGAGAATGATAACGATGAGGTGAAGTAGAGGATGATGAGCTTGATGGAGAAAAATGGTGTTGAACATAATAATAAGCATTTGGCATTGGGACATATGAAGGGTATGGTCCAGCTGGCGGTGGCCTCCTCCATGACTGAGGTTTTTTCCACTGTGGTTGAACCGGATATTTCTATACGAAATCTGGATGTAACATTCCTCTCCAATGCTCATG
Organism: Gnetum montanum; assembly: GCA_015680685.1. Taxonomy (NCBI): domain Eukaryota; kingdom Viridiplantae; phylum Streptophyta; class Gnetopsida; order Gnetales; family Gnetaceae; genus Gnetum; species Gnetum montanum. Next base: position 59,877 of record MNCI01033631.1, on the reverse strand, counting down.
TAAATGTGACAAGATTGGGCATTGGCCCTTGGGGTGATTGTACAGATAGAAGTTACATTGATATGTGAAATTTGTAGTTGAGCTCTTATTCTTATGATTTTCTACCCTTTGTTTTGATCGTTGCGTGGTGTCCCGTCCTGTCTCTCAGTTTCGCATAACTCTTCCTCTAATGATGTTGGCATATTCTCCACATCTTTCATGTACCCAGTCCACCATCTTATTGACCTTTGCCTCAAATTCATCTAATGATTTTAGGATGGGCAAAGATGATTCCACCTCCTTGAAGTGAGTGGATTTATCCTCTTTATGATTATGGACCCTTGTTAAGTTGAGATTTTGGTCCTGTTGAGAAATTTCAGCATTCTCCCATTTGGCTAGTTCTCCTTCTTCTTTTGCTGCCTGCTTAATAAGCTCTTGTAATTGATGGGTTCATAGCTCTTATAGTTGACCTTGGGCATACATTCCTAAGGTCTCTCTTGTTTAATTATGTAGCCCATCAATGATATGATTCATTAGCCTTTCTTCGGAGAAATCATGGCTTGGATAGTTGTTTAATAGTGTGTAATATCTTTCTAAGGTCATGTCCAAGGGTTCATGTTATGCTTGTTTCCACTCTTAATTTGTTTCCTCAAGGCTGACACTCTTGCGTAGCTTTGATATCTTTCATTAAAAGCTTCTACCATTGTTGGCCAACGTCATATTGAATTTGGTTTTAACAATATATACCATACTTTTGCTTGGCCAACGAGTGTCATAGAGAAGAGGTTAAGTTTTTTCCACCTTTGATCAATGTTTTTCCATGTGTAGGCATTGTAGAAGGCTTGTAAATGATGTTGTGGATCTGAATCATAACCTCTTAGAAACTTGGGAAAGTTTTTTAAATCAATCCTGGGTAGACGGCTCTCTTTACGATGCCTACGTGAGATTCGAATAGCCTCTTGTATTTGCGTTAGGATCTTAGTGACCAGTAGGGATTCATCATCATCAAGTAAGTTGTGTGTTCGTGTGTTAGAACGATGTTGCCTTTGTTTATGTTGGCATTCTCATTTTTCTTTGTGAGCTTGATTTTTAGTTCTACGCCGATCCCTTGAAAGATAGTCATTCGTATCACAATCTGACGTTGAAGAAGTAGAGGAAGAGAAGGAACTATAAAACTTGTTATGAATTTTGTAAGCCTTCCAATCATCCCCAAGAAAATTCTTGTTAATTATTGAGAAGGTCCTAGGCCTTTCAGGCCTCCTTGTTCTATGGGATGTCTCATCCTCACTACAGGTGTCAGAGTTGGATGACGAGAGTCTTTGACTATCGTTGGGGTGTTCATAAAGATAGGGAACTCTTGCATAAGGTTGAGTACTCCAATCTTCATTGTCAGTTAATTCATTGGTTCTCCAATCAATTTCCTCACTAAGTGTGGCATTATCGTGGTCTTGTAGCAGAGCCATGGTTGTGGAGTTGTGTGTGAATTTACGTGTAACTTTTTATAATTATTTCTTTATGAAAGAAATATCATTAATTTCTTGTATAGCGACCTTGTATGATATAACTAATCTAGATAACTAACACCATCCCTAGCAATGGTGCCAATGATGAGTGACAAGGTACCCCTACACTCAACCATATGAATACGAGCGTTCTCACGCGCGATCTGGTCAAACTCCACAGGTGGACTAGTTGTAGCACCTAGATAGTTATCCTTAGGTTTTAGTTCGCTATCTTCCCACCTAGACTAGTATTATATTCGTCACATATGGTTTAGTCCAGAGTGAGGTGTATAATGTGTTCCTAATCTAATGCTACTCCTGAAGGTAGTGGAAAGTAATATTAACTAAGCTAAGCTAGAAGGAAAAGGGTAAGAGAATCTAATCTAGCCTAAATGCGATGAGCATCTGTCCTTAATCATCCATACACATCCTAAACTTTGTGCACAACTACCACTGGGATCACCAAGCGTAGATCCTAGGTACACTACTAGGTTACCAAGTAGTCACACTTAAATGCTCATGATTAAATCATACTCATTCCACATTACGAGGAGATAAGGGTGAAGAGAGGTTAATCATCTAGGAAAGCAATTAAAAGATTTATAGGTAATTAAATCCTATTTAGCTTAGTCCACATGCTGCAAGGTTTATCAGAAAGTTTGTCTTTATTGTCACACGCAAATGTGTTCTCATGTACAATTCGCTCGAATAGAGTTCCGTTCACTTTGAGACTCCTACTGCGAGCACATGGAAATTATTCTATCTCTAGAATGGAAAAATGACAAGATTTTAGCTAAGGTCTAAATCTAGATGAGAAACAAGGGAGAGCCGCCTCTTATTTATAGACTTGGTGGCACACCGTGATATCATGTGGGATGCGATATCGCAATGGCTGCGATATCACGTCCCATCATAAGGCCAAAGGCCTAAATTTGTCTAATAAATCTAGGAATCAAAAAATCTATAAAACCAATATCTTCCCAATTTTTAACAAAACCAAAAAAATAAAAGCTATCAAAAAAGCTAATACAAGTCAATGAATCAACTGTATTTGCAATTCCACCATTAATGTTAAGAAATTCATACCTTAAAGAGCGTATACATTTTTTGAATAAATTATGGAAATTTGCTTATTAATAATGACTACTACATTGCTAGCATTTAGGTAATATTAAAAGACTACATGTACATATATGCTATTTATCTTTATTTATCTTTGAGTACATCATACTTTTATTATAAAAGTTTTGAAGAAATTCTTCTAAGTTATAAATGTTCATGATAGTTGAGCTCTATGCTATATTATCTGGTTGTAAAGAATACATTGTTAAAGGTCTTAATTAATTCTTCTTCTTCTTCAGCATCATAGCCTTGTCTCAATAAAATGAGGTCCACTATATAAATTATTTTCACCATTTGCCTCTATGAAGTGCTAGATCTTTGTTTATCTATAATTTATTCAAATCATCTTTAATGGTTTTTTCCCATGTCTTTTTTGGTCTTCATTTTCTTTCAGTGGTTTTCCTAAAACAATGATGCAATAGTCTTTGTTTATAGGCTTTTTTTCTGATCTTATTGCACATGTTTAAACTATCTAGGTTGTTATTCTTGTAGCTTATCTCAAATAGAAGCCACTCCAAGTCTTTTTCTAATATCTGTATTATGTAGTTTATCTCTTCTAGTAACATTCAACATCCATTAATACATTTGTATTTCTACCACACTAATTCTTTTGTATAACCCAACATTTAACACTATATAAGATAGTAGACTTGATTGCTATTTAGTAAAATTTCCCCTTCAATTTTAGTAGTAACTTCTTCATACATGTCTTGAATCACTTTAATATTTTTATCAATAATTTTTTTTATCTACAACGCCCACCAAATAATATCTCTAAGCACTCTATCATATGCTTTTTCCAAGTTAATAAAGATTATATGTAGATTTTTTCTATGTTTTTTGCATTTTTCTGTTAATTATCATTATAGCCTCTATAGTAAATCTCCTTGACATAAATCCAAATTGATTTTCAATTGATTTAAATCTGAGACTCTCATAAAACTTCATTGTGTAGCTCATAAGCTTGATCCCTGTATAGTTTGCACAATTTTGTACATCTCTTTCATTTTTGTAAATAAGAACAACAAAGTTTTTTCTCCAATTGATGAGCTTTTCTCCATCCTTCAAAATGCTATTAAATAATTTTGTCAACAAAGAAATTTTATATTTCCCAATGGCTTCTAAGATTCTATAGAAATGTTATCTAGTCTAATAACTTTGCTATTTTTCATATTTGATAAAGTTATCTTTACTTTATAGAAGGAAAATTTATTAATTAATCCAAAACTTGGTTCTTCATTTTGGGAATTAGTAATTCATGAAAATAATGGTTAATTTATTACTTAAAATTTAATCGAAGGAAATTTTGGGCCAGTAGCATAACCCCTATCTATACAATTTCATAGATATGATCAACTAAACAAGAAGGTACTATCACAAGACTACTCTAAGTAGAAACAGGAATCTAACCCATAACTTTCTAATGGCCTCACTCAGGAATAAGAATTTTTAAATTGATGATATGATTATAAAAATAATTTTTATTAAAATAAAACTTATAAGCTTACTTACGGCTTTAGCATGACAAAAAGTTTGAAGCAATGCCATGCAAAAACTGATCCATGAGTAGTGCCTCTCAAACCCACACCGTGCTTCTCAGTCCATCTCAAATCCACACCGTGCTTCTCAGTCCATGATAGAGAGCCAGGTGGACATTGAGCTGTGTTTACATTTAACCTCATATTAAATTCCTTTTGGCAAGATTGACCGGTGAAGCGGTGACCATCGTGCAAAAACTGCATAGGGGCACGCTTATTATTATTATTATTATTACGGCCACGGCACAGAGAATCCCACGCAAACATCTTAACATATTTTACAAGCGAATCCTCAAGTGGAGTTCTTGACCTTGGCTCCTAGTTTCTCCGCACCACCCTGTTATTTATATTTTCTCCACCCGCACACTCTTGAACGTGTTAAAGCTTCACATAAACAGCTAAAAATAACGTAGCTCCGTTCTCTGGTGATAACGAGATATATATTTATTTATTGTGCTGGAATTTTAAATATAGGTACACTTTAAGAGTTTTATCTCAGTATTATTCATCTATATGAAACTTTTAATTTGGAGCTTTAAGATTCTTCTATTTTAAGGTTACTATCATACTTTTCCATTTCAGCTTAACAATATTTTTTGGTAATTTATGTTTTCATCCCATCTTAGTTTTTGTCCCAGTAACTTTGCAAAATTTTTAATAATATTTTATTAACTACCATGGTATTGTATTTACTTTGTTTCCAGCAAAATTTACAGCAAGGTAAGAAAAACAATATTTTAAAGCTTCTTGAAAACATTAATTATCTTTTCTTCTTTTAAAATAGATCTACACTCTTTTTATCTCTACTTCAAGGTTCTGATATTATGGCAACTGCAATGCCCCTAATAATTCTAAAAAATTAATAATCATTTTATTTTTTCTTATTGTAAGTTGTGTATTACACGAAAAGAAAAGTAACTTAAAAAAGATATGGTTTGCATTTATTTCAAAAAAAAACTATTGAAAATCTGCAATACTTAAAAAATAATAATTTAGCATTCATTTAAGAAAAAATGAAACCAAAATATACACCATTTTTGTAAAAATAATTTCAAATTTATGTTTAGAAAATGAAGCTCTCAAGGCATACATGGAATCATATGTATATTTACAATTGATACGATGAATCATTCATGTATGTTATATATGCAGAATACATGAAAGCTTTCAAAAAGTCAAAAGAAATTTATTAAGAGTTGATGAAGGCCCAAAACTTTCATAAGAAATAGCATCTATGCTTTCCATGCTATATAAGCATGCATTAACCCATGTTCATTCCTTTGAAAAACAAAGTATTTTTTTAAATATTTAAATAGGTCTTTTTGCTTAAAAAAAAGCAGTATCTTTTTATATTTTTTTTCCCTTAAGCAAGAGTATTTTATCTTTCTTTGTTTTCTTCTTTTTGCAATTCTCTCTAGAGAATTGCATGTTCTGATTTTACAATAAACCAAAATTGAAATTTTGAATGTTATATTATTTTAGAATTTAGTTTTTATACACACATATGATAGCTATAGAGGTTACAACCCACGATAACAACAATTATAGTGCAAGGAATTATCTAAAATTTCTTCATCACCTTGTTCAAAATTTCTTAAAGCCAAATATTTTATTAAATAGAGTTCTCATAATAATGATAATAATAATATTCTTTTTTACCAAAAGAATATTTCTTATTTTGCAAAGTCTATTAAATATTGTGATGTCCCCTTTTCACAATAAATAAACCAACATATGCTTTGGTTTATCATATTATATCCAATAAGAAGATTTCATATCATTATATTTTACCTCTCTCCTATCATAAACATTTTCTTTTATTATTTGCATGGTGTGAGATTTTGATTATATATCAAAAATGATTTAAATATATTCTAATTTAGCCATGGAGTGTTGTCAATTACTTAGTTTATCAAGCAAAAAAAATGAGCCATTTTTAAAAGGATGGTTTGCAATATTTTTATTATTATTCATTATTTTAAATCCATTATTCATTACTGTTAAGTTTCCATATTGTGCATGTTGTAAATGTCTAATTTAAGCTATTTTAACATATAAAATTGAACAACCATTTTAATTATTTAAAAGATTACAACGCATTGTTGGGTCATGTGCAATATGTGAGTATTTCACAATAACAATGTCATATTTGAAATATTAACTTCCAATAAACTTCAAGATGTGTCTTTGCCATTTAGCAAGGTTGTAACATGGAAAGCATTCCCAAATTATGAATATTGTGAAATAGGTTCAAAGATTAGTTTGCTTTTCTTGTTTAAATTATGATTTTATTTAGAGATAGATATATTGTTTTTTAGTTATAACATCATTGTTAAAGGTTATATGTTCTAATGTTTACTCACTTTTAAATTCATAAATTTATTTATTATATCACCATTGCTTCAAATTTCAAAGTTTTATAAGTAAGACAAACCTAGTCTTTGGATAAATATATGTTGACAATATTTATTGAAAAAATTTAGTGCTTAAATAAATATTGATTGCAATATTTGAATGCTTTTGATATAGAAGAGGTTATACATAATAGTATTTGTATAATCAAAATGTTTTCATTATGAATGATAATGAAATCTTTTTTAGATTTTAACTTTGTCCTCATAATGTGTACTTGTTAATTTCCACATGCCTTGCAATAATTCTCTCTAAAATTATCAGTAGCAATAAATTACATAATAGAATTGGAATCAACTTTGTGCACTATTAATTTAGAATATACATCATTTGCACTTGAATTCATAATCTAACTTAATTATAGAGTCAGGTTTAACTCGAAGTAGCATGTCTAACACATTATGGTAAATTCATGGATTTTAATTGCAAAGGAAACAATGTTTTCTAAAAAGTTTAGAAAAAACTAATTCTTTATTATTATTTTAAAATCTCATGTCTTTCTTAGGTCTAGGTAGTTAATGAAAATTACATGATTAGTGAATTCAATATCTGAAACTAAATGCACTATCAAGCTATATTATTTCACTCATCTCTTTTACCTGAGAGTGTAAGTATATAAATATTGGATTTACTATATGTGTTATTTGCACTTGAATTCATAATCCAAATTAATGATACATTCACATTTAACAAAATATAACATGTCTTTCCTAGGTCTAATTGGCTAATGACAATCTTATAATCAGTGAATGTAGTATCTAAAATTGAATGTAGTATCAAGGTGTTCATGTGTTGGTACCTTGAGTTGTATGATTTTCTCATTTTTTAAAATTTTTTTACTTTTCTATTTTTTATTTTTATTTTCTTTAATTTGAATTTTAATTTTTCCTAAGAATGTATATTTATGCATAAATATTTCTAATTTTAAGTAATAGTCTTGCTCTTGAATCCTTAATTAGAATATTATATTTCATGGACTTTTAACTTTTGCATGGTAAAACAACATGCTTTGGAAGGGATGTGATGATGATCAATTTTTGGAATAAGCATGATTAGTTCAACCTCAATTATTTAATAATGGACTATTTAATCAAGAAGATGTGCATTGGTCTTACTATGGAGCATTGTCATTTTCTTGAATACATATAAGTCATATTAAGGATTTTGTGAAAGGTAAAAAAGAAAATCCTTTGGTGACAACAAAGCTTAAGTACATAAATAGATCATAACAAATGTGGAATTTTGCTACTTCTACTAAAGCTAATTACTATATTTATCTTGTTGTGTAATTCTGGTAATGTATGATTTGTACCTTGCAATTAACTTTGTTAAATTACTAATCTTAAATGACATAGAATTTTTTCTAAGTATCAATGTAGGTATGGTCTAAAAAAATCAAAAAAGGTGGAACCAAGAATATGAAGTAAGCCTAACAAAAGTGGAAAGAAAACATGATGTCAGTGTCATATTGTAGTATGTGTAATGCTTGTAATTCCCAAGCTAACATGTATTCTTTATAAAAATAAAGAACATATTGATGAAAATAAGTACCTTATCATAGGTAACTAGCTAGTGGTACAGAGTTATTAATAAATTAATCTTTGTATTTGTTAAATTAGATACAAGCCAACATTGCAACAAAGTATTCTTGTTTCCATTGATAAAATATATAAAATTTATTTGCTTAACTTACCTTTAATGAAAGAGAGCTTGTATATGTGTCTAAAAGCTATATGTTCTTGTTTCATCAGGATAATTCAAATATATATAATAAAGAGATAAGTATGAATTACAAGGTACATATAAATGACAACAAGCATGTTAGATTAGGGTATGAAAAGATTCTAATTTGTTCTTTTATTTTCAAATGAAAGATAGTTATACCCCTCATTTGTTTAACTTTGAACTCCTTAGATGTTGAAAATAATGATTGAGTACTCTTATAATAGTATTCTTGTTATTTATTGAATATGTAATACAAATAAATATGGGGTAAGTTTTATGTCATTTAGTTTCATTTGTAACTCATAACTATTTAGATATCTAATAGTATTTATTTTTGCTAGTATACATTTCATATCATAATGACTTTTAATGGATTTAACAATATAATACTTGTGGCCTAGATCATTTCATCAAGAGCTCAAGTAATAAATATTGAAGTATGGCTACAAGTTTTAGTTAATGTGTGTCATAGATTTTATTTAATTTGGAAAATTAATAGGATGTTCTTGGTTATCAAATTTTCCTATGCACTTGGCATGTTAGTCGTACGTGAAGGAAATATTTGACTATAAAAGTCAAAGAAGTTAAGGTTTGTAGGTACATGTTTGAATGTCCTTTTATATAATGCATAATGATTGATGAAGAATCAGTTGGCTATGTTGATGTAGTCATGTCAAGGTAGATGCCTCAATGCATTTGTTTGCAAAAAAGTCAATTTTTTGTCCACCAATGATACTGTAGATACAATATTGTATCTACAATGTCATAGATGTGATATCGTATTCCATGATATGTTATCATATCAATGATATAACAAGATGCATGCCTACCTATAAATATTAAACTTTGGTGCACAATCCCGAGAACATTCATTCTATCCTTAGGTAGATTTTTGTAGTTTTATTTCATAGTTTTAGCAATAGATTGAATACCCATAATGTGGTGTTGAGTAGTTGTAAGAAATATTTAGTTCATGTTTTGAAATAAAGATCAAGATTGCTTTTTATCATTGCAAAATCCACTTAGTTTTATTGCTTTACTTATTATAGTTTTTACTATTTTCTTAGTTTAATCATTTACATTTCCAAGTACTTTATTTTCTTGCTCATAAGTGGAATAAGCATGATTGGTTTCAAGTGTTTAAGTATAATTGTTAGGTAATCCCAATAGTGTTATTGCTTGGTTTGCTCGATAGCATAACACTTGGTAATCCAGTAATAATTACATGAGCCTAAAACATGTACAATAAGCGAGGATCAAATGCTCATCACTCTAGGCTAGTTTAGATTTATCTTTTTGTTATTAGTTAGATTAAATACTTAATTTCTCTCTTATCATTAAGATTAGTTTAACACTGCAACAACATCAATTATCATATGCCTTAGTTTGAACTAAAGCATATGTGACAAAGCTAAGACTAGTTAAAGTGGAAAGACAAGGTCTTGCAATCAATGCTTAATAATCTAGATGCTATAGCTAGTCCCATACATGGAATTTGACTCGATCATGCATGAACACTTGTGGTTAGTATGGTTGGGCATAGGGGTACGCACTGCTCATTACTTGCATCATTTCCAAGGATGGTGCTAGCTATCTAGATTAGTTATATAATACATGATTATTGTAAATGTGTTAATGATCTATCTTTTAGAAAACATTAATATTTTAAGTCACACACATTATCAAACAAAATCATGTCTTCATCACAGTGGATCAATAATGCATCATATGATGAGAACACTCATAGGAGAAATGATAGGATATATACTAAAGAGAATTAGACTGAACAACCTCAAGTAGGAATTTCCTATGATCATTTAGACCTTTACTATACTCAAAGACTACGTTCAACTAATGTAGACAATTCTAGAGGAGAAGAAGTAAGTCTTAGAATAAGAAGGGCCTTAAGGCCTAGGACCTCCTCCAAACTGAGAAGAGATAAATCAAGGGACCATAGGGGAAGATATAGGAGCCATGGTGATTCTCCTAGTTCCCCATCTTCCTCTTCCTCTTCAACATCTAGTTCTAATGAATATGGATGTAGGTATAGAGATAAAGATACATTAAGGGGTGAAGACAAAGATAGAAATAGAAATAGACTTGATCATCAAAGTAAGCATAGAAGAGATCATCATAATTAGATAAATAGAAATAGAAATCATTGTCATGACATGTATGGTGATGATGAAACCTTGTTGGCTACTAGGTGCATGACGTAGATAATAGAGGTAGTTAGAATACCCCATAGGCATCAAAGGGAAAGTCGCATAAAAAGACTTGATATGAATCCTAAATTTGTGAAGGCTATAATTCTAATCCACAACATCACTTACAAGCCTTCCATGGTGCTTGTGCCATGCAAAACATTGAGAGTGAGTGGCAAAAGCTTAAGCTCTTTGTAGGACACTAATAGATGAAGCTAAAAGTTGGTATAGATCATTGGAACTAGATTTAATCCATCGATGGTCCATGATGCAAGATTTTTTTATTGAAAAATACCAAACTTATGCAAGAGTGTCCAACCTGAGAAAACAAATATAAGGATGGAGGCAAGAAAAATATGAATCCTTGGATGTGGCCATGGATAGATACTATTCACTACTACATAGATGTCTAGGTCATGATTTCTCTTGAAATGAGTAGCTTTTCCACATCATAGATGGACTTTGTAATGAAATGAGAGAGACCCTTGGGATTTATGCCCAATGTTGGTTATCTAAATTAAAAGCCCATCAAATACAAAGGCTAATTGAGTGAGTGGCAAAAGAAGAAGGAAGGCTATGTAAACTAGCAAATGTAGAGGAATATAATTGGGATCCAACTCTTCAAAAGAAGGGGGTACATATCTATGATGAGGAAAAAGAGGTAACTCTTGATGAGGTGATTTCACAACAAACCTTGCAAATACAAAAGTCTATCATTGAGATTGAAGTAAGGATAGATAAGATGTGGGAGTTGATAAATGAAAAAGTTACAACCTGTGTGAAAACCATAGAGAAGAAAGTAATGCATCAAGAATATCATGAGTTGAGAAAGAAGAGGAGAAAGAACAAAGAAACATGTAGGAACACTTATTGGCAAAAAGAAAAAATAGTTGTAGAAGAAGAGGTTGTAGACTCAACCACAAAAAAGGATGATGAATGTGACATCTACTTATATGACCATCCAAAGGGCTATTACCTATTCATGTTACATCTACATGAGTATTGGGATTTTTCTTTGAATCCCAAGTTCATACAAAAGCAAATGCCAAGGAAATTACCTTACTCACAAGGTAATTGTATATAATCCTACAACCAACCATACTATCCTAGTGGGACTTCTTATTAGCCTCAAAAGCACTATCAATTATAGTGGAAAAACCCATAGTCATGGGGAATTCCATCATCAAGCTAGCATTACCCTTATTGCTAGTCAAACCCACATGGATATTATGTTCAACAGCCTATTTCTCCAACTAGTCCTAACTCCTCTACCTCAAATCACTGCTACTACTCTTCTAAATATCATCAACCCACAACATCTCCTATGGGATCACCATCCTAGATCTCTTATCCTCCATGACATCCTCAATATTTTCATACTTCCCTCCACCATATGTCACAACCAACAACATAGGAAGGATTGACATCAAAACATCAATGGAAGAATGCCACTTGTGTTGTGAACATACAGGTAAATATAATTCTAGTAGATATTAACCAGAATCTTGAAAACATCTTTTCTTTAGGATAGTTCCCACACTTGAGCACAAAACTTGTAAACCTACACGCTCATCCAAACTAGCACAAGGGCAACCATGTGCAACATCTTTTGTCACAAAAATAGTTTCTTCCAATCCTATGCAAGAGCCAACACCCATTATCAATCAAATGCAAAACATAACAGATGAACCTATCATTGTTGATAGATAGGTAATTTCATGAATTACTACTGAAAAAGAAGGGTGCTGGTATGAAATGACCTTTTAGACTATTAACACAATCATTACAACAATTCACAACTATGAAAAACAAACATGTGCAAAAGAAAGAGCAAGAACCACAAAACCAAAAGACACCACGTGGCTACTAACTGAGAACCAAAAATTTTCTATAACATGCATGGAAACTTATAAATCACTTACTAATTCCCAATCTAAGAAAATGACTCCAATTGAAAACCTTAAAAAGAAACTAATAAATCATAATCATACACCAAAAGGAAAAGGAAATAAATACTTAGATGATCAAAACTCAACTACCATCAAAATTACATGGGATAATAACTAAAAACTTAAGTCAATAAAGATGGTAAGTGAACCACCTAGAGTGTATGATCTGGGGGATCTAGAGAGCATTTTATAAGCACTCATCCATGAGTTCAGTTGTGGGGGAGATGCCTTATCTTGATTCAAGTATTACTAAGTGCTTTTCCATTTTTTTTCAATTCTTTTTACATTTCTTAATTCTTTGATTCAATTATTCCTATTCTTTAATACTTTTCATTTCTTAAATTTTTTGACATTCTTCTATATTTTTTAATTCTTTTAATAGTTTTCATTTTTTACACTTTTTCACAATTCTTACTATCTTTTCATTTCTTTTATACTTCATTTAAAAACCTTCGTAAATAATTTTGAATAATAATAAGATAGATTAAATAAAGGTAAGATGTAGTCCCATAAGGTAAAGATTTCTCTATGTTATCAAGTCAAAAGAGACTGATTATTTAAACATTAAGCCCACATCATCCATCCATCCATCTATTCCATTAATAAGAGGTTCTTACCATGGCCATAATCATAGTCTTTTCCATCATACAACTAAGAATAAACTTGTGATCATTATGCCTACATAGAAAAGTGAAGAACCAAGTCGGAATGAAAAGGATGTGACATTAAGGGAACATTTGGATTCTTTTTGGATTATTATTATAAGATTATATCATGTTACTAAGGTTGTATTATATCCTTGTAGATCTAACGAAAAATGGAAGTAAGAGTTAAATAAGTGCTACTATAAAAGGTTGACATAGATAAAAAAATAAAAAGGCATAGAATAAATTTATGGTCGTCCCACTAGAAAGACATGTTACCTATGCCTAAAGGTAGGCAACTTCTCAAAAATGTAAAAATAAAAATAAAGTGCCATGAATAAAACTCCTTCCTTGGACAACATGCCAAATGACAATACTTCTTGTAACATTGATAGTCTTATGATTGTAATTCCAAGAGATAAAACAATGTGATTCATTGAAATGTGGTTTGGACTTGGTTTAAATCTTCGACAGAAAGGCTAATGATTACTTTAAGCACTAATAAAACATAAGAATTCATTATTCCTATGGTAAGGTACCTCACTATTTGAATAGTAATAAGTTGTAATTTTAGGTAACATAGTGTAACGTCGTGTCTCTTGTTAAGGGTGGAAACAATTGTAAACAATATAATTAAACTTCTAATGAAGGAGTACCTCGTTATGAGGAGTTATGACTATTCATGTATCCCTTGGGAAAGGGTTTGACCTATGCTATTTAAGGCCAAGGTTAGAGGTTGTGCCAACATGGAGTTGCAAAGCCTAGAGAGGAAGGTAACAAGAGCCGAGTTAAGAGGGATAGGAAGGGGACTAGCCCACCCTTCTGGCTGGGAAATTCCAGATTGCCTCTAAGGCTTAAGTGACATAGGAATATAACCCAAAAGGTCATTACAATACTCTCCTCCACCTATTTTTCTTTCCTTGCTTAATTATTTAGTATAAATTATTTATTTGCTAATTAATTCATTATTTAAGTGTTTATAATATTTCTGATATGTTATCCATGATGAATATAATAAATTAGGCATTCATATTTTTATGACATCCAGGAATGGGATGTCACATTTGGTATTAGAGAAAACCATGATTCAGGAACCAAAATGAAAGAGAAAACTTATTTTATTATTATCATAGAACACAAGTACATTTATGAAAAATAACTACATGTAGGAAAATATTATTTTATTTTATTATCAAAGGGAATGAAGAGGAAGTACATCATTAAAGAAAAAAAGGGGGTAAAATGGGAAAATAAAGAAAAGGGGAAGCTATAATTATTTGTTATGACTAAATGATTCAAGAAGATCTATAACTATCTTCAATTAGGATTCTCTCTCTTCAGTAGTAGCATCTGCTTTGCTAAGCATTGCTTTACATCCAACCAATCCATCACATATTTGTTTGATATATTCAGTCTCATGTCTCGCTGCAGCTGCTGATTCCTCTTTTCTTTGAAGTTGAGTCTTCAACATTTCCACTTGTACTAATTTATCATCCATGTCTCTTTTCCATTCCCTTTCCTTTCTCTATAGAAAAAAAATTTAAATTATGAGTTATGAATAAATCATCAAACCAAAATTGAGAAAAGAGATAAAAATATATATATTACTTAAAATCGATCATTATCAATTTGAAAGAAACGTGCATGAGTATTCAAATGGTGAGCATAACATGTTGAACTTTCCAACTCTCCTAAGAGTTGCTCTAGATTTTTAATAGCATCTTGAGCCTCCTCAGGAATTGGATGCCAAGATGATGGAAGTCGAGCCGATACTAAATCATAATCTAATTTGAAATTGCATGATTGTGACTTCTATAGATGATAGACATCCTCATGAACAGAATAGGTTTTTTTATTTGAAATTTGTTGATTAATACGTTGAAGAAGGACAAGTTCTTCCTCAGTGGCTACCACTATCTTTCCCATAGAATAAGAAGAACCATAGATAGAGAAAGAAAAAACCACTGAAATAGATTTAGAAATTGTTTTTGGTGCTGCCTATGGAAGGGAACCTCTTCTAGGTGTTGAAGGAAAAGAAGGTATGAGTGATGATCTAGGTGGTGGTGGAATAGGAGTCTATGTAGAAGTAGCACCTACATCACCTCTATTTATCTCTCGGATAAAATATATCGCTTCATAGACCTCTGCAACATAAAAAAATTATTAAAATAAATTAAATTATTATTAATGTTATACAAGGAAAAGAAGAAAGTATTCAAACAATTAAAACCTACCTCTAGTTGCTTTCCCTCATCACGTCTTTAACCTTGTTGAGAAGTTGGTTGGATTTGTTGAGCTTGTTGTTGGGTTGATTGTCTTATAGCTACTGGACTACTAGAACCTTGCCCAATATGTTGTCTTTGCAAAATAAATTTATTTTAAAAAGTAATAATAATAAAAAATATAAAAATAGAAATAATACATTTAATTTAGTAAATTATATTTAAATATATACCTTGGAAGTAGAAACTGTGACTTGTTCTTATGATTGAACTATACCAAAGGTCAAAATACCTTGAATTTCTTCAACCTGTGCAAATTCAACACTGTGCATTAGTTCATTCTGTAATCTAGATTGCACTATCAAATACATAAAATAAAAACATAATTAAGAAATAAGGAAATAATAAAAAAAACATGAAAGTACCTCACTGATTTCTTCTTGACTTTTAGCTTGTTGTAAAGCCAATTGACCTTTTTGGGCACCCATAATCTTACTCCTTATAACCCTATCATCTTCAAGAAATTCAAGGCACAATCAAGGGTCGTAATGAGTAGAACATTTTTTGGGATGATCATAACTTAAGATCATACAAATGATCATAGGTATACAATATAGAGTATAGGATTTTAAAGGATGTTGGTCGACAATAGAAATTTCAGTCATAATAGTGTAAAAAGTAGAGAAACATGATATCGACTAATCATAAACCCTACTGGTTATGGCACCATAAAGTATGAAAATAAAATAAGAACCAACATTGGATTTTTTTCTGTACTATAGAACCTTGCTACTGATGAATAAACATAAGTTAAAATAAGAATCATTAGTGAAATCCTTACAAATGCACTGGTTTTTACGAATGATGGAATCAACAACATAATTGGATAATTCTATCTTATAAAAAGATTTAAATTGTGGAAAACGAGTTGTAGGAATCAATAGATCCTCTCCTAGCTAAAAACCTAAGACTACTTTGATATCAAAAGGAAGGATCATTAACACTCCAAAAAATAATTGAAAAACAATGCCTTTCTTATTATCATATTGTTCAAATCACTTTGCAAAAGCACCCTTGCAAAAGGAAAGTTTAAAAATCGAGAAAACCAGTAAATCATCCAATCTAGAAGTAGTGAAAAACTGAAAACTATCTTTTCCAGGCAAGCTACAAACTCAATTGGAAGTAGTTAGAACATTATTTTTGTGTAGAAAAATATTATTAGGTAATAAAGAGTGGCTACCTGAAGGGGCCCAAGGTGAATTCTGACGCATGGAAGCCATGAATTCTTTATAATAATAAGTTTTCAAACTTATTTGTAGACAATATTTTGTTGGTTGTGATGAGTAAATCAACTTACTTCTAATATTTATAATATAATTATAGAAATCTTAGTAAAAGAAAAGAGAAAGTATAACTTAAGATAACAAAAGATTTAATAAAAGTTAACATATACTTTTGTTTGAAGAAAAAGCTAATGTTTACTTTTTGTTTAAAAAGCTAATGTTTAATTTTTCTTATTTTATGATTTTTAGGTTTACTAAAGTGAAGTTATCTATAGTTTAACATTAATTACTCTTCAAGATGATTCCAATGATACCAATTTTATTAAAATCCAACTTACGGTTTGAAAGATATGACCATCATTGTTTTACGTGTAGTTAAAAATAATAATAATAATAATATATATATATAAACTTGGAGGACTGGAGTTTGAACTCAAGCCCAAATATTAAGTTTCAATATATATGTATATTTATATTTTTAAAAAATTAAAAATAATTTTTTAAAAAATAAATTTGGGTCCATGGCCAAGCTACAACCAGGCCTGCAGCTAGGCCTACGGCCAGTCATGGCTAGCCGTAGTCAACTACAGCAAGGCTGCAACCAGCTGTGGCCAACTATGGTAGGCTATGGCCAAGTTGTGATCAGCTGTGGCAAGGCCATGGTCAGCTATGGCTAGCCACGGTCGGGCAATGACCAACCATGACCAATCGTGAAAGAGGAAGGGCCACAGCCTTAGAAATCTGGCCCTAATCCCCAAAGCAACAAAAATAATATTTTTTCTATTTTTCTTTTTTTTTTTTTATTTTCTACCATCGCCTTCCTACACCACCCATCACCACCTTCTGAGCCGCTCATCACTACCTCCTACACCACCTATCACCACCTCCCCTATTGCCCATCACTACCTCTTGCACTGGCTATCATTGCCTCTTTCATGCTGCCCATCACCGTCTTCTAGCCATCGCACGGAGCCTAAATCGGTCATCCATCAATTGATGAAAAAATTAAATTTTTCCAAAAATTGACCAAACTTTTGAAATTCCATCAACTGATGGAAATTTTCATAATAAAAAACGTTTTAGGCTATTAGTATTAATTTAAGAATAAATATGCACTCAATTATTTAGAAAAATATAAATTGATGTTACAGTAGTAACTTGAATAAAATTTTTGTCATTAGGCACACATGTCCTAGAGTAGAACTAGGATGGGTGACATCTCTCGAAGTTTCAAAAATCACAAAAATTCAAAAAAATTAAAATGGCTATAACTTTTGAATCCAAAGTCCATTTTGACTCAATGGAATTATCAAATTTAGCTTTTAGATTACAAAAAATTTAGCTTTTATATTCTTAATTTATGTCTCAAAATAATTAGGATTCAGTGAGAAATCCTATAACAGTTTCAACTTCTTCCACAACTAACTAAACGATGTCGAATTCCATAAAAGGGCCATAGAGGCTAAGAATTCTCAAACATACCTAATTTCTTCAACTTATCGATGTCTAGAACCTGAAGGATAAATTCGAGAGAAATGGAAGCTCGAGTCAATGATTGAATGAATGTCATTGAAGAACAAATTAATGAGATCAAGGGTGTTCAAGAAGAAATTTGACACTCAAACCAAGGGTTCGGGGTAGAGATGCAAAATATGTCTGAAGAAATTAAGAAATTGTCCTAAAATTTAAAGGATAAATGGTTTGACTACAAGGAAAGATAGATTCCTTTGCCAACTCCATTATGTAATTAACCAACCATCTTATTCAACCTTCCAATCCTACCCAACATCTACCTAGAGCACAACATCAAGATTAATCTTCCATTAGGAATCCCCAACAAACACAACCTCCACCTCATTGATAGGATACTAAAATCGACCTTGTAGACTATAGAACTAAAATTGAGAGAAGGATATGGGAACTGGCTTAATCCATCTAAAGAATCATTGACACAAGTGCATACTAAGAAAGTGAAATTAGATCATTATGATGGAGCCCCTAGATCTAGTGCTAAGGTAAAGGATTTTGCTTGATACAATGAAAAATTACGTTGATATGTTGAATTTGTCAAGCCATGAACATCTAGAAGTTATCTTCTTATATTTATGAGGACTTGCAGCAACATGGTGAAATGGGTTGAGATCTCAAGGTTTTATTACAAATTGGCTTAATTATTTTCAATATTTTGAACAAAAATTTGTTCCGAATTCTTTTTTCAAAGATCATAGAATGAGATTTGATTCCTTAAGGTTGGGAAAAGAATTTTGTGATCTTTTTCGATATGTAAGTCATCAGGATGAGGGAGAATTAGCTTCAAAATTCATTGGAGGATTACATGCTTAATTACATCCACAAACATGAGCCCATAATCCCAAAACTATTGATGAAGCATATAGAATTGCTAAGAATTATGAGGAATCAAATCAGATAAAAGTCATCCTTCGACAAGCAACTTTTCAACCAAGCCCTTTTCCACAAGCAATGGTAGAAGAGACACCAATAGAAAAAAAGCTCGATCAAGATCAAGATGTTTCTTTTGTGGTGAGGACAATCTTAAATGAGATTGTCCAAAATTTCAAGCAAAAATACAAAGGACACACCAAATCAAAAATCAAAAACCAAACCAAAATAGAAATGAAGGAAATATTCCAGCTGCTACAATAGCCATCAAGAAGATATGTGCATCAAATAAATTAGGTTTGTGAAAATTTCCATTTGCTTTATTGATTTTGAAGGTTCCATTAAAGGTAAAAAAATTTAATTTTTGATTGATAGTGGTGCCAGTGATAACTTTATTTCTATAAAGCTAATTAATTTATTGAAATTGAGTCTCGCTTCCAAGAAAATTATTAAGATAGAACTGTCAAATGGAACAACTATGAGCAAACATCCTAGGTATGGAAAAATAAACTTTCTTTTGCGAAATATGCCATTCATTGATGAATTTTTTGAATTTAAACTACATGATGTTGATGCCATTTTAGGAATGTCTTTTCTACAAAACGTTTATGTTACTACCCACTTTGGAACTCATATTTTAAAAGTTCTAACCACTAACGGAGGCAGGGTTCTAAGGAGGGTAGGAACAACAAAGAAAATTCATATAATAACCATTAAGCAAGCTAAAAGATTAATAAAAAAAGGTGCTACAATAATGTTGAGATCCCAAATGAACTTAAAGAATATAAAGATTTAGTATTTGGTGAAACTAGAGAATTACCTCCAAAAAGAACTGTTGAACATACCATTGATATTTTTCTTGGTACAAAACTTGTTTCAAAAGCTCCTTATATATTTTCTACTTTAGAATTAAGAGAATTAAAAGTACAATTATACCAATTATTGGAAGAAGGAAAAATTAGAGCCAGCATATCACCATGGGGTGCACTAGTTTTATTTGTCAAAAAGAAAGATGGCACTCTAAGATTATGCATTGATTATAGAGCATTGAATAAAGTGATGATTAAAAATACTTATCCTTTGCCTAGAATTAATGATTTATTTGATCAACTTACAGGTGCATATTATTTCTCAAAGATTGATTTAAATTAGGATTAAGGAGAAAGATATTGACAAAACTGCTTTTAGAACCAGATATGGATTATATGAATTTTTTGTGATGCTGTTTGAATTAAGTAATGCACCTACAACATTTATGGCATTAATGAATAATATTTTTCATGAATATCTTGATTTATCATAGTATTTATGGATGATATGCTTGTTTATTCTAAATCAAGAGAAGCACATATCGAACATTTGAAAACTACAATGAAAATTCTTAAAGAAGATCAATTAAAAGCTAAATTGAGTAAAAGTGAGCTTTTTAAGGAAGAATTCTCATACTTAGGACATATAGTTTATAAGAAAGGATTGCAAGTAGATCCAACAAAAATTAGTGTGATCTGGGATTGGCCTAAATTAAAAGATGTTATAGTAGTTTGAAGCTTCTTAGGGTTAGCTGGCTTTTATCAATGTTTCATTAAAGATTATTCTACCATGGTAGCCCCATTAACTGACCTTTTGTAGGAGAAACGTGAGTTCAAATTTCATGAAAAATTCAAGGAATCTTTTCTCAGATTAAAGATGCTACTTACAACAACACCTATATTGATAATTATGGATGAAGATCACCATTTGAAGTATCCACAGATGCCTGTCAAATAGGAATAAGTGTAGTTCTTTCACAGGAAGATAAAGTGGTATGTTATGAATCTCATAAATTACGAGGAGCTAAGGTAAATTACTCAACTCATAATTTAGAATTACTAGCAATTATTCATGCTCTGAAAGTTTGAAGACATTATCTTTGTGGAAATAATTTTATACTAAAAATGGATCATAAAAGTTTAGAATATTTGCAAAAACAACCTATTTTGAATACTCGTCAAAGGCGATGGATAGAATTGTTAGCAAAATATGATTTTGAAATCAAATATGTTTCTGGAAAAAAAGATGTGATAGCTAATGCCCTTAGTCTAATGTAGAATTTAATGATAGGTGTAGTAATGACCCCTGTGGAAGAAGAAGTTAAGAAATNTATGATTTTGAAATCAAATATGTTTCTAGAAAAAAAGATGTGATAGCTAATGCCCTTAGTCGAATGTAGAATTTAATGATAGGTGTAGTAATGACCCCTGTGGAAGAAGAAGTTAAGAAACAAATGATAGAAGACCCTTACTTTAAAAATATTTTAACCAACATTTCCAATGAGCCTCAATACCAACTCACTTCTAATGGTTTATTGATGAAAGGACAAAGAGTATGCATACCAGAAGGAAATTGGAGACTAAAATTGTTGTGTGAGGCACATGAAGTACCATATGCAAGACACCCAGGTTATATTAAGACCTATATGATAATTCACAAATCTTATTTTTGGCCTGGAATGAAGAATGATGTGTCTACATACATTAAAAACTTCTCAACATGTCAAAGAATAAAAGCTAAACAAAGGAAACCCAATGGATTATTGCAACCCTTGGAAGTTCCAACCTACAAATGGGAAGATTTCACTATGGATTTCATTGTGGGATTGGTAGTAATTGAAAAAGAAAATGACTCAATTTTTGTAGTAATTAATCATCTATCAAAGATGGTATATTTTATAGCTTTGAAATCTACAAACATAGTGGAAGAAATAGCCTAAAAATTTGTAGAAGAAGTATTTAGATTACACAGTTGTCCAAAATCTATCACTTTAGATAGAGATTCTAAATTCATTTCTGAATTCTAGAAAAATTTCTTCAGAGAGCTTGGAACTCAATTGAAATTTAGCACAACTTATCATCCTAAAATTGATGAACAAACTAAATGAGTGAATAGAATATTAGAAGATATCCTATGAAGTTATGTTGGGAGTAGACCAAAAACATGGGAGAATTATTTGCATCTAGAAGAATTTTCCTACAATAACAATTATCAAGGTTCTATACATCGAACACCATTCGAAGTAGTATATGGATGTAATTGTTGTACACCATTAACTTGGGTAGATCCAACCTTAAGAGTGGTATGGAAGGAAGAAGAAATGAAAATAATGGAAAACATTGTTACAAGGGTTAAACAAAATTTGCAAGCTACCCAAGATAAATATAAAGGATATGCAAATCAGCATCGACTTAAAAAAGAATTCCAACTAGGGGATCAAGTATTGTTGAGAGTAAAACCTACCAGAAGTTCTCTTAAATTGAAAAAATATACTAAATTAGCACCTAGATTTTATGGACCTTTGGAAATCTTTGAAAGAATTGGTGAAGTACCATATCAATTGAATCTTCCCGAAACCTTAAAAATTGATCTAGTTTTTCATGTGAGCTTGTTAAAGAAATTTCATGAAAATGATGTACCATATGTATTGGATTAGAATACTTTGCCATTACAATCCAATGCTAGCTTTGAAGTAAAACCCATTGCTATTAAAAAAGAATGAACCAAGAAATTATGAAATAAAACTATCAGTGAAGTACTTGTTCAATGGTCAAATTGTGATCAACAGACCTAGGAAAATAGGGAGTTTATTTTAAATACTTACCCTCAACTTTTTGATCATCCAGATATTGAATGATAGGTTGAATTTATTATCGATGTAATAAATTATTCATATAAATTTTGATCTTTTATTTGTATAGATGATAATGGGGAAAATAAGGGAACTGAAGTTGAGGAGCATAACTATGAAGCAACCGTTAAGCAGCTGGATATCACTTGAGGATGAGCTAGATGCTTAAGGAGGGTAGATTGTAATGTCTCATCCCTTGTTAAGGGTGAAACAATTGTAAACAATGTAATTAACCTTCTAATGAAGGGGTACCTCATTATGAGGAGTTATGACTACTCATGTATCCCTTGGGAAAGCATTTAACCTATGTTATTTAA
The DNA here is from genome assembly GCA_015680685.1 of Gnetum montanum. Lineage (NCBI taxonomy): Eukaryota > Viridiplantae > Streptophyta > Gnetopsida > Gnetales > Gnetaceae > Gnetum > Gnetum montanum. The sequence continues at coordinate 36,919 of MNCI01033631.1, read as the reverse complement.
GGCTGGGGTAAGAGGTCCTACCAGCATGGAGTTGCGAAGATTGAAAAGGTGAGTAACAGGAGTCAAGTGAAGTAGCATAGGAAGGGGACTGGTCCACCCTTCTGGTCGAGTTATAATCCTAACCATGGTGGTAGTGCCGAATTGCCTCTAAGGCTTAAGTAGCATAGGAAGACAACCCAAAAGGGTTTTACAGTACTCTCTTCCATTAATACAATTCTTCCATTTTTCTTCTCTTTCTTAATTCTTTAGTATCAATTATTTATTTGCTAATTAATTTATTATTTAAGTGTTTATGATCTTTTTGATATGTTATCCATGATGAATATAATAAATTAGGAATTCGTATTTTTATAACATCTGGGAATGGGATGTCATACATAGAATTAGTTTTTCAATTTGGTGGTACTAACATCTATGTTTTGCTAAATAGATATGCATTACATTCAACTCCTTGAGTGCCTCAAGAAACTTTTAGATGTGGTTATACAAGGGCATTAAGGGCTAGAGCCTGCTTTGGGGAGGATCCACTTGTATATCTCTTGTATTTAATACTTGCCAAGTAATTCCACATCATCTTATGCCTTCCAAAACATCTAGTAAACATCCCATATCATCTAATAATCTATCCATACATCAAAAATTCATTATCCATTTCTTATCCATACTATAAACTTTTCTTGCTCAAGATTCCTTCTTCATCAACCTTGAACACTAAATTGTTGAAAACTATGCATCACTCATGGCCATGACCCTCTACACAAGCTTTAAATCTTATAGACATTCATTTAACTTAATTTTTCCAAGAATAAGCAATGAAAATTTTGAACTTTTTAATGGCAACATCGTAGTTATGATGTCATAGGCACCTACAATGTCATATCTATGATATATGATCTATGATGTCATGCATATTAAAATAGTATATAAACACACAAAAGAGTTAGTGAAATTTTTTATTTCTCTCACTTGTAGCAAGAGAAGTTTTTGTAGTTTTTTTCCTCAACCCTCTTGCACACTAGATTCTGAAGGCCATAACTTCAACCTTGTAGCTTTGATTTCCAAAATTCTTTAATCTTGCTAATCCTAGAGTGCTCAACTTAGTCATGGGGGGTGCATTGCATGATATAAGCAAATAAAAATTTGAAAATTTAAGCCAAAAATTTTTAACATTGGAAGATTTATAAAAGGTAAGTACAAAAAGATAATAAGAATCTTAAGGTTAATAAATCAAACTACGGCCAAAAAGATTTAGACAATACTCCTAATAGATCATATCAACTATTTTAGGCCATAATAAGTAAGGAAAATGATAGAAGATCATAAGTAAGTAAACGATATGACACCTATGGGATTTCTTTTTAAAATGTTTCTAACTTTGCAATCATAATAAGATAAGAAATTGATCTAACCAGGGGTATGAGAAAAGTAAGGAACTATTAATAATTGATAGGAACATCCTAATAATTTTAAACCGTTCCTAATTGTAGATGGACCCAAAGAGGATACCAAAAGGAGAACCTTCACAACATGGGAGTAAAAGATCAAGAGGCCATGGGAGAGGCCAAGTGGAGGAACATATCCCATAAGAAGAACACATAGAGAAGGAGGCTGAATCATATAGCATTCATCAAGAAACTCCTGCTATAGATCACTCAACACAAGGAGAGGTAGAAATTCCACAAGAACCTAAACAAGGATGATGTCTCATGCTATCACCATGTTGCCTCTAGGCCATCCAAGAAGATCAATCATGTCCATGATCATCATGGAACTAAATTTTGGTCCTTTTCTCCAAAAGTAGTGAAGATGAAAATCCAAGAATCTTCATTATGGCCCACATTAACCAACAACAATGGATGGAACTTGGGAAAAACCTACGAATTCTAGCAAAACAAATAGGCCAATGCTACAGTGAAACTTGAAGCAATGTTTGTGCCATACTCAGTAGAGAGGACATATGGAAAAAGGAGATAAGGACAAAAGAGGAGAAATGTTTCAAAAGCTTGAAAATAAGGAAAAGAAGCTGATGGAAGAGCCACCACTACCCAAAATATGAACTACATCAAGCCACTTCAAAAAAAAAATTTGTCATGTAACTATGTCATTTTTGTACACACCATTATGGCACTTAGAGTCAATAAGTAGTTAGCATTAGTCAATAATCCCATCATTCCCAATTTTTTTATAAAGAAAGCTCAGTTCTATCCTATTAACTTGAGGATGAGTTTTTACTAAGTTTTGGGGGTATGATGAAGCATTATTTGGCTAGATCGACGTAGCCATGTCAAGGCAGATGCCTTGATGCATCTGTTTGTAAAAAAGTCAATTTTTTTTCCACCAATGATGTCATAGCTAGGATATCATATCTACGATGTTGTAGATGTGATATTGTATTCCATGATATATGATTGTATCAATGATATCTTGGAATGCATGCCTACCTATAAATACAGTACTTGGATGCATGATATATAGAGCATTCATTCCACCCTTAGGTAGATTCTTGTAGTTTTGTTTCATAGTTTTATTGATAGAGTGAATGCCCAGAATGTGGTGTTGAGTAGTTGTACGTAATTTTTATTCGAGTGAAGTATCCTTGGACATAGTTCATGTCCAAAAATAAAGATCAAGATTGCTTTTCATCATTGTAGCATCCACTTAGTTTTATTATTTTACTTAGCATAGTTTTTACTATTTTTTTAGTTTAATCATTTACATTTTTAAGTAATTTACTTTCTTTTTGATAAGTAAAGTGGAATGACTATGACTAGTTTTGAGCATTTATGTTTAATCATTTGGTAATCCCAATAGTTTTATTTCTTGGTTCACCTAGTAGCATAATGCTTGGTAATTTAGTAATGGTTAAATGAGCCCAAGATGTGTATGGTAAACCAAGATTAGATGTTCATTGCTCTAGGCTAGTTTAGATTTATCTTCTTCTTGTTAGTTAGATTAAGTACTTAATTTCTCTCTTATCATTAAGATTAGTTTAAGGCTACAACAACATCAATTATCATATGCCTCACTTTGGACTAAAGCATATTTGACAAAGCTACCACTAGTCTAAGTGGGAAGACAATGTCCTACAATCAATTCTTAACAATCTAAATGCCACAACTAGTTCCATCCATGGAATTCGACCTAATCATGTGTGAATGCATGTCATTCATATGGTTGGGCATAGGGGGCTACTCATCAATGATGAATAAGAATTCAAAGTTATTCAAGCATTACTGCAATTTTAGAGTTATTTTTATTAGCATATATCTTTCATTGAAGATGTTGACATATATTGCATAAAACATGAGAAGTTTCATAGTTTAAAATATTTAATTTATTTTTTAAGATTTATTATATTATTCAAAAATTTTTACATTCATACTTATTTTCTTTTTGTAGTATAGTGATGTAGATAAAATGCTTTTGCAATGTACCTCATGCTCAATAGCATATAAACAATGCAATTGAATTATACCTTGACTTTTTAAAATGTAGGTACTTAAGTTAATGAGGAAATCAAACAAATAGATGAATTAATTAACTTATTTTTTGCCTTTGTAAAGCTTAACTCCATTATTGGGATAATAATAGATTAAAAAAATGTAGATTAACTTATGAATAAGAGAGTTTGTAATGATAACAAACACTCATGAAATAAAGCATTAAAGATATCTTATTCAAATTGTATACAACAAGAATTTGTTAAAGATGGTTATTATGTAAGAAATCAAGATTTATGTAAGCCAATGCATTTATATGTTGTTACTAAAGTGTATTCATGTGACATTACAAGTGAGTATTCATAGACAGAATGTGAACATCTTTATAAATGTGCAATAAAGGTAGTTATGATAATGAAGGAAATTTAACATGCATAAAAATATTTGTTTAGGAATGCATATTTTGATTTTCACACTCAAGATCCTAACAAATTAGATGTGTCATAAGTTTTTGATGAATATCAACCCATAGAGTTAGCCATCCTAGATCATTTTTTATCACAATAAAAAATTGAACAATTAGAATAAAAGTATTTCGTTAATATATTTAATGATGTTGGTCAATAACAATCTACTAAAAATATTTTAAAAAGAATTGATAATAAAACATTAAGGTTATATATAGTACTACTTAACCTTCATGACCTATGGTTATGTTTTTAATGAAATGTTCCAACATATCCAACAAGAGTTATGGTTATTAAATAACATTTTAAGACATTTATAACAAAGTATATTTTTTGATCAAATGCACTTTTAAGTAATGTTAAAATATTATCAAGATAGATAAATCCATTCAAAAAAATTAGAAAATTTGATAAACAAATATACATATGCTTTAATTTCTCTTCAACTTATGCTAAAAGGATTGAGTCACCACTAAATGCCACTACTACAGATAGTACTTTTTGTAATTAGTTCATTTGTAGAATTTTCTCTGCTATATTTTTGAATAACTAATAATACTAAATTTATTTTTATGCATAAATTAAAGAATGATGATATTAAAAAGTGGTGTAAATTTAGTCTTATCATCCTCAATTGATGTTCAAATCCTTATGAAAGAAACCTCAAATAAAACAAGAAATAAAACAATAACTTTATTCTTACTTGCAAATGGAAATAAAGTGCAAGAAATAGAAATAGAAGTATGTCCAAGGATAGTTAAAAACATAAGATCCTCACATCACTTCTTCAAGATCGAGAACTTAGAAGGGGGTTTGAATAACTTTCCTAATTAAAATAAGTTCTAGCTACCACATTAAACACAACATTTACGTGGTTATCCAACTTGGGTAGTCCACATTAAGATTGTAGATTTCTTGCAAACCTATAGACCTTATTTCTTCCAAAATGTAGTTTAAAGGATACAATAACCTTTACAAGTTTTGAGCTCTACTACGAAGAGTTTCATTGTTGCAAAATCTCTCAACCTTGTAAGGTCAACATGTGGTTTGAAGGGAACCACACCCTGTACAAGCTCTAAGCTCTACTTCAAAGTATTTTTTTTACTGCAAAACCACTCAACCCCTGCAAGATCCTAATAATCTCATAATGTGGTTTCAAGGATTCCACAACCTTTACAAAATTGAGCTCCATCCCAAAGTTTTTTAATGCTGCAAAACCACTCAATCCTAGAAAATCTCAACAAGCTTAATACAAATGCCTTCTCACAAGAAGCACATCAACCCTACAAGGCAATAATAAAGAATGTAAAAAGCAAGGAAACAATGTAACTATAATTACAAAACCTTGTTGTTGAGGCTAAATTCAACATATAATTAACATACAACCAAGAAAATGATGTCATAATGTATGACAAGAGTACAAGAGAATAGATATGAAGTGATATCTTTTATGTTGATAATTCTTCCAAAATTTCCAAGAGTTTGGATTCTACTTATAGCCTTTGAGTTTTTGAAAATACCTTAGAATTTGTGCAATATCTATTCACTGACTAGTGTAAATTTCTCCTTCAAGTTTGAGATGTATTTCTATATTCAAATTTAACTCTAGGGAGATGTCTCATTTTAGAATGGGACATCTCTAGGGAGATAGCTTCTTTCCAAAGGAGACATATCCTATTTTTAGAAGATGTCTTCCTATGATTGACTTCCTTTTGGCCAAGACATGTTCTATTCCTTGCACATGTCTTCTTAACTTTTGAGCTTTGGTTCCTAAGGCTTTCTCTTGTTGATTTAGTTTCCTCTCAATTCTTAGAGCATCTTCATGTAGCTTGTAGTCTTTGGACATGTCCATGCTCTCATTTTGCCTATGTAGTCTTCATGCCTATGTAATATTCATAATGACAACTCTACATAGATCTCATGACATCTTAACATAGATCTCAGTTTCAAACTCAACTCTTGTTCTAAAGTCCTTGATCATTTATGTTCCTACTAGAATACAAACACATTTCCATATTCTTCATTTTTCTTAAGGTTTTAACATACCAAAAGATCAAAAATCTCTCCCTTTCTAGTGATTTCCAAAACTTAACAAATTGGGTTAGTATATCCCAAAGAAATGTAGCACAAAGATATTTGAAATTTAAATGTCACAAATGTGTTTGTGTGTAGCAAAGTATAATCCATCAATAAAATATAAAGTTACCATGCTTGACATCTTGATTCTAACTAAATATCAAGTAAATATTCTACTCTCTTCTCCATTTTTGTATAGCATCCAAGACGAGGTGGGAAAATGATAAGGACCAACCATAATTCTCAATAAAGTTCCATCATAGCTTCATAACATCATATGAAAATCCCATATAAATACAAACATTTAGCTAAGGAAGAAAACATGATGAATATTAGTTAAAGCGTACATATCCTTAAGTATTGAATTCATAGGCTAATGATGAAAAACCACATTTCATTAAGAGCTACCCTTTATCTATTCATAAACAAAGTTATAATTAATGAAACACAACTAAGCCAAGCCTTTTAATTGATGCCCAAGAGTATTTAAAACCAAATGTCAAAGTCCAAAGTTTAACCCTTAAAGAGCAAGTAACCTATTTCTAAACCAATAATCCATTAGTAGCAAAGAACTAATTTCTCATGATTCTATAATCATCCAATATTTTCCTTCTTTTGAAACATCAACAAAATAATCATGCATAGAAATTCTATGACAAGGAGAGTATATTATGCACATCCAACAAGAAAGAACAAAGCAATATAACTTCTAATGCTAAATATCTCAAGAACAACTAAGAATATCCTTACCAAGATGTCCATAAAGAAATTTGTATATAGCCATGTCAAAATACCATCACCAAGAAATACAGCATAAGGTAAAATATCCAAAAGATATCTTGATCCNGAAATTTGTATATAGCCATGTCAAAATACCATCACCAAGAAATACAACATAAGGTAAAATATCCAAAAGATATCTTGATCAAAATTAACTCATACTTTTACCTTGGATACTTTTCCATACTCTAAAATGAATAGTCCTCTTCTTGCTCATTTTTAGCTATAGGTGTTGGAGTGGAAAGTCTTATTGTTTAAGTATATTTTGGTAAGAGTCTCAAAAGACTTCCCTTTCATAGGTGGCCTATAGATGATAATTGTCAATGAGGTATAGGCTCCCCCTATATCTATTCTTGTATTTCTTTCTAATTTCTTTGGTCATAATACAGCTATTATAAAGAGATTGGTATTCTCCTCTTAAGCCTTTTAGGATCTCCATATTGCATAGAAATTCTAAGATCAAGTATCGAGACTAAGGTCTCCCATTAGTTATGAAAAACAAATTCCTCCTATATTTGTCAAAATAAGTCTAAAACATTTCCCAAACATGGCACAATACCTTGAAATCATAAAAAATCATCACAAGAAAATAGACATAAATGTCACACATACATTGAGAATTACACAAGGGGCTAGGTGATGTCTCCATAAATCTAGAGTGCCATATCAAGATCAAGTTTGAAGAATTTTGAAAGGATGGTCTTTAATTAGTAGTATCTTATGATAATGGTAGCAAATAATTCATATGCTCAAGGAATCCCTTTTGAAATGTTTATTTTTCTTAGAAGATACATGAATTACATTAAAGGTACCAATTCAAATGCTTCAATTATCATACATAAAAAATCTTCCAAAAGAACTTGGATTTTATGATTTTAGTGGGAAGAAACAATGCCATATCACAAGACATATATATTTAAATAGTAATGAATGTTCAAAAAAAGCTTTAAGTCCATGAATTACATTCAAGGGTTTTAAACCACTTGAAATGAATACATTCTAGTTATGAATCTAAAAGATGATTTTTCATTAAAAATTTTAAAAGTTGCACAAGTTTTCATTCAACCATAAAGAAAAATAATCTAGTATAATCTCATCAAGTTAAGATACAATGATTATAACTATGCTTATCATTACTTACCTTGCTTGCTCATGGAGATCAAGATGACTAAGGAGATTGGAACTGAGGTTCTTCTTTCAAAGCTCATCCTTTCATATCAATTCCATTTATTTCTAATTTCTTGATTTCCTTTACAAAATTTTTGAGAGCTATTTTACTTCTTTTTTCTTGATTCTCCACACCTTTTTGTTATTTTTACCTTTTTGATTTATCCTTCATTCCTTTTTTTCCTGCAAGATTTCCCTTCTAGGTGCATTTGTGTAAGACCAAAGAGTCTTATGATATGACCAAGTGTTCATATGATAAAACTTGAAATTGCAATTCCATTACTTGTGTTCAAATCTATTAGAGTAAAAACACCTAAATATGTTTTTGAAATTATCAAACCTTGGAGTCACCTTTTGGTCACCTGTAGTGCTAGTGATTGCCTCAATCTTTGAAGTGCTTTCTTATTTAGATGAGGTTGTTGTAGATTCTTGTTTTTTTTTTTTTTTGACAACATCCTAGACCACTTTTTTCATTTGGACTTCTTGCCTATCTAAGAACTATTCAAAGAAATTCCTTTCTTTTAACCACTCTTTCATTTATAAGTTTAGTGTCTGCAAGTTCTTCCTTAATCTTCTCATAAGATAAGGTTAGCTTTTATTCTCAGCCCTTAGGTCTAAGGTTTCTTTTGTGAGATCTAAAATATTTGTATTTAATAAAGACATATCTTGATCCTTATTTTTTAGTTGCTTATTCAACTTTCTAGAAATATTTGGAAAAGATAGAAGTTCATTATACAAAAGGTCATACCTTTCTTCATTAGTATCCATTATTTGATCCTCATCATCAAATATGAGAGCATCATCATCTTTGAGAGCCATGTAGACGAGGTGTGTATCTTTTGACGTGTCATCTACATCTTCCTTACTTTGGTCTCTATCATCCTAGCTGGTGTAGATATTACTTCTTCTTATTTCTTCACTATACTCTTTCCCTTGTAACTTATAAGCATTGGAGCACTCAGAGGCCATATGGCCTCTTCTACCACATATCCACCATTACATATAAATTATCAAAATTTGAAGTTTTGATTGCTTACCTCTACTTACTTTTTTTGCCCAAAATGTTGTTAATGAGTTGAGTGCATTCATCCAAGATGAATGCCCAAACTAGGAATCTTACGTATTTAAAGTACTCTTGCATTAGAGTCTTTCAACACGTAAAGGTAACCCCATTGAACATTGGTGACTTAATGTATAATCCTTCTTCCATTGTTTCCTCTTGAGTTGTTAGGCTCAAAACTGGAAGTAGTAGGCCCCAATACCACTTGAGGATTGAGAACTTAGAAGAGTTGTTAAATAAATCCATTAATTAAAACAAGTTTTAGCCACCAAATTAAGCATAAAATTTACATGGTTTCCCAACTTGGGTAGTCTAGACTCGAAGGGAAGATTCCTTGCACACCTTTGAACTTCATTTCTTCCAAAATGTGGTTTAAAGGACACCACAACCATTACAAGATTTGAGCTCCACTTCAAAGCATTTTTTTGCTATAAAATTTCTCAACCTTGCAAGCTCCCAAAAAGCTCATAATGTGGTTTCAAGGATCCCACAACCTTTACAAAATTGAGCTTTGCTTTGTGATGTTTTGACACTACAAAACCACTCAATTGCATAGGATCTCAACAAGCTTAATACAAATTCCTTCTCACAAGAAGTACATCAACCCCATAGGGCAACAAGAAAGAATGTAAAAATTAAGGAAAGAATGTAACTACAATTACAAGACAATGTCGTTGAGGCTCAATTCAACATACAGTTAACATACAACCAATAAAAATGATGTGACAATGTAGGACAAGAGTATAATAGGATAAATATGAAAATGATAGCTTTTATGTTGACAATTCTTCCATATTTTTCAAGAGTTTGAAGTCTACTTATAGCCTCAGGATTTATGAAAATACTTTGGAATTTGTACAATGGCTTTTCAATGGCTAGTGTAGACATCTTATTCAAGATTGGGATGTCTTTCTATATTCAACTTTAACTCTATGGAGACATCTCATTTTATAATGAGATGTCTTTGGGGAGATGTCTTCTTTCCAATGGAGATGTCTCCTATTTTTGAAAGACATCTTCTTATGATTAACTTCCTCTTAGCCAAGATGTCTTATGTTCCTTGGAGACATCTGCTCAACTTTTGAGCTATGGTTCCTAAGGCTTTCCCTTGTTGATTTAGCTTTCTCTCTATCCCTAAATCATCTTCATTTAGCTTATAGTCTTTGTACTTGTCCATGCTCTTATTTTTTCTATGTAGTCTTCATAATGACATCTCTACGCAGATCTCATGACATCTCAACGTAGATCTCATTTTCAAACTCAACTCTTGTTTTGAAGTCCTTTCTCATTTATGACCCCACTAGACTTCAAACACATTTCCATATTGTCCATTTTCCTTAAGGTTTTGATATATCAAAAGGTCAACACTTCTCTCACATTAGATAAAATGAAATATATGAAATAAAATAAAATCTTTATTACACCTGAAGATCCATAGAATCTATTATATAGATATTACATTTTCATGAAAAATAGAGATAGACTTCACAAATTGACTAATCACCAATGGGAGTATTAAAAATAAATTATACATTTTTTTGTTTTTGTAACATTACAATGTTGTTTTAAATGGGTAGTCACATCAGAAAAAATAAATACAATTAACTCATATTTAAGGAATCTTGATTTGTACAACCTACAAATGCAGTCTTCTTAGCAATGTTGAATTTATTTTTCACTGTTAATTCTAAGATGTGAGAACTTAAGCAAAGCTTGCTAATATCATTATAATATTTGATTGCAATAGAAGCTGAGAGATAGTAAGCTTCTACATCTAGTTTATTAGATCTAATGTGATGTAAATAAAATTGTCTCTTGTCTTCCACATTAGACTACATTTGTGTTAAAACCTTCTGGTTCACTAGTTGGCAAATATGCTTAGGATTTTGTTACACATCCTCCCAACAGATATTTCATTTTTTCAATCATTTCATTTCATGAAAATACCAACCATATTCTTATGACTTTTCAAAAACTACTTTAGAGAATTTATCTTTCCAGGAGATATGCAAGCTATGAGTGTATGCAATGAAATGACATAAGGCTTCTGCATTTGAAGGTAATAAATTACATTTATATAATAACATTGAGTAAGACATTTGCATATTAACCTTTAACATATTGTGAAGAAATAATTTTTTCACTCTTTACATATCTTTCCAAAGTTTAGGACTAAGTCTAGGTCCCCAAACCACACACCCATACAATACAGTAGGATATATGATAGTCTAAAAAATTTATTTTCTAACCTTCTATACCCAAAGTCCTAAATCCTTAGACTTGTTTTTAAAAGCATATAGAGCCTTAAAAGCTCCTACTAAATTTTTTTAATGCACTTCTCCCATATGTAATTGTTCATATAAATGAGACTCAAATATTTAAAAGAATCTACTATTTGCACATTGATATCTCCATAATGGAAGTTATAATAGGTATTTCTTATACTCCAGATCATTGATTTAGTTTTTATCCTTATCTACTTGAAGAAAAAATAAATGATAATAATTTTTTAAATTTTGTAACATATTATGCATATCTTATGTAGTAGTGGAGATCAAGGTAGCATCATTTGTGTATAAAAGAAGATTCACTACTTGGTATCTAATTTTGATAACATGACTATATTGCTCATTACATAACCATTTTTGCATTTAATCAATAAACATATCAAAGAGAGCTAGAGAAAGGAAACATATTTTCTTACCTCTAAGTTTTCTTTGGATTTGTGATTTTTTTCTAGGTTGCCAATAGTAATTTTAGTAATCACCTCCTCATACAATCTTTGAGTTGTTGTAATCAAATTTGAAGAGAGGCCAATTTTATGTAAGCATAACCATAGTTTTGTATTGATCACTGAATCACATGTTTTTGCAAAATCAATAAAATAAATAAAAATTTCTTACTAAGAATTTTCATAAACTCTATGTAGCGTCTAAGAGTAACTAAGTACCTAATAATAAAGCAATTTTGTTTGAAACTTGCTTGACACCTTACCCTAACCTAGTTACCTTCAACACAAGAACTAATTCTCTTTTCTAGTAGAGTTCATAACAACTTAGGAAAAATATGACTCATAATGTTCATTCAATAATTGTTCAAATTATATTTATCCCCCTTTTATATAGTAAGATAGTCTTACTAGTTTTCCAATGTTGATTTGATCCTTGCTCCATTACTAAATTTAATTTGTGCCAAATTTCTCTATGAATAATATATCTTATTCACTTTAGTGATTTTGCATATAAATCATGTCAATCTATAGCTTTGCTAGATGCTCTCATTTTAATAATTTGGTTGACTTTCTGAAGAGTAAATTGGAGAGGTGTTTGTTATATAATATTAGTTTAATTATCATCTTCTCCGATAAATAGCTTATTATACAAGCAAAATATGTTGCTACTCCTTGATAAATTTTCTTCTCTTGGTTCTAATGAAGCTCTTATATACTTTAACTAAACTTTGTCTATGATGCTTATTTACATTCTTAATATTTTGCCTAGCTTGCATACAATGCTCATCAAGATTCTTTTGAGCATCTTTTGTTGTGAATGCATAACTTGCTTAACTGGTGTAAGTAAAACTTTTTCAAGATTCTTATGTTGTCTTTCAATATTATATTTGTTATGTATTGCATTCATATATTTTCCTTTGACTTTTAGGGTATGTTTGTACTGAAATTTTTTTCTATACTTATTTTTTATTGTCTAAAAAAAAATTTGAATTTGCAACAAAAATGCTACATGATGATGACAAGACTCACTAAATCTTCTCCAACCTTCAACTCCTTAATAGAGTCATTGTTTTTATAACATAAAAGCAAATTAATGCAAGAGTTACCTTGAAGTCTTGTGAGAGTAAATGATGAAGATTAAGGATATTTAGCAAGACCATTGCAAATTAGAAGATTAATAATTTTTATCCATTCTAATAGTTGTTAACCGATCTTACTAATAGTTCTATTTGCAGAATGTTGTATCCAAGAGTAATCTTCACAAATGAATCTTAAGCCCTTTGTTGAAAATTTTAAAATATTTCTGCCTAAGAATTGAAAAGGATTATCATAAGATAACTCTATAGAATCATACAATGTAGCATCTCTAGGAGAAAAATAGCATATGGAAAGAAGAATACAAGCATGCTAACATAAGAACTTTAACCAACAAATTGTTAAAAGCCTTGATGATGTAAAAGTCAACTTTCCATTTTAGAGGATTGTAACATTTGATACTATTTTGATAAAAGTACTCCTTTAGCATAGTGGTTCTTCAAGTTTATTTTGAACTTATGTATGTAGCTTTTTTGGCATGCAATCCTTCTCATGGCATCATTCCTTACCATACTACTTGCATCTAGTTTCTTTGCAAGCCTTTTTCTTACTTTGTAATCTTCCAATTAATGCTTTAGTTTTTCGTATTACACTCAAAATCTTGGTCCAAAGATATATACCCCATTGAGGTGCCCTATATTGTCACATTTCCTATAGGGATATTTTCATATGTCACCTTTAAAATATGTAAACTTGCTTTAGAATTTAACATGAAGAGCCTTAAATGCTTATTGCAAAGGTATTTGTAAGGTTTGGTTTTAATTTGCATAGAGTTGTAGTTAATACGATATGTAAATTATGTAATTAACTTTTTGAATTATTTTTTTAAATAATGTAGATAATTAGCCCCCAATATGCATGAAAATATCATTTGAACCATTAACAAGTATTGAAATTAAATGTTATTTATTTATAATATCTATAATTATCCTTATGTCCACTGCATGAGTTTGACAAGCAACCTTGAACAAAAAAAGATTTTGACAACTTGCAAAATTATAAGTTACACATTTACTAATTTCAAAAATCTCAAGTTGCCTTTTATATTGTTTATCTATATTCTATGATTTTTAAAAAAATATTTTAAACACGTTTAAAATTAGTAACCTTTCAAAAACTTGAATCATAGAAAAGTTATTTTTTATAGTAGAGTAGTCCTATGGTAGGACCCTTTTCATTCCTTGGTTACGTCTATCCTTTTGATTCTTGTGTTACATCTACCCTGCTTTGTCGATAGGGGTTGTGGTAATAGCCTGAGTTATTTTGCCTAAAAAATAAAAAATTATTTTGCAATTTATTTAACATTTAAGGGTATAAAAAATTTATTTTGTTTTTATTATACATACTGATCGGCATTGCTCTGCACTGCAAAATGTAAACCGAAATAACTTATTTATTCACATTTTGTATTTCAATTTAACTATATTAAATTTTCTTCCACCTTTCTTCGGGTGGTATTTTTCATTCATTTAATATATTAAATTTTCATCAACCTTTCCTGGGGTGGCATTTTTCATTCATCTACTTGCTGTAAACGTATTTACCTATGCCTTAAGAATTTGCGTTCAGTCTAAATTTAAGGTTTGAAAAGTTTGAGGGAAGGATTCACGGTTTGAGAGGTGAATAAACGCAATATGAAAAGTCAAGAAAAAAAATTAGAAATAATATTAATAGGACAGTGACCTCAGTAATGTACATTTTAAATTTTTGAATGTCATCTATTGAGTCTGCTTTGTTTTCAACTTTTCTGGCTCACCTGCATAGTTTACAGGATTATTTTAGTTTCAATGGTTTAAAAATAATGAGTTTTAATATAAATTTACTTATATATTTATGGAAAATTAGTGTTTCTCTGAGGTCCCCAAATTTCACTTCATGCTTCAACAGCGATTCGTATACACGATTCTTTGTATCAAGTTCCCAAGTATGTGAAACTTAATGCGCATTGCTGTTTGCAAGCTTGATGGAGGTAGCAGAATAATGTTGTTAATTCTTTATATGTGGTATAGCAACGTTATTGATTATTTATTTTACTGCTTGTTTTCAAAAATTGCTGCTGTTGAATTGATGTTTTCGAATTAACCTTTTTCCATTATGGCCTGATTCATATTTTGTTATATCATATTATATTAATGTTTTCGAATTAACCTTTTTCCATTATGGCCTGATTCATATTTTGTTATATCATATTATATTATATGCGTATGATTGGAGTTTAAAAAATCTGATAAGGTCAGGTTACTGGTAAAATCACCGTGTTTCCAGACAATTGAGAAAAATGTCTGGCAAATTAACACACTTTTTGTAGATTCTTACGTATTTGTCCTCTGTTTTACCGCTGTTTTGAAAACTCTTTATGTATTCTATGTATTCAAACTGCTGAATTATATGCAGCACAAAAAGTCTGAAAACTTATCCACAACCATTGAAATCAAAGCTGATAGATGTCCGATTGATGATTTTTTTATTATTGAATAATCTACTGCACAAAATTCATTTATATTTTATATACACAGGAATTGTCTATATAAAGGGTCAATGATTATTATGTAAAGGCTCAATGCTAACTCTGGTAAGGCAGGTCGCTGAACTTTTATTTAACCCTACATCTTAAGATTTGAGAAATAAACACATTGTAAGGTGGATGAAGGGATGAAAGCAAATCTGCCTTGATTTTCTCCAGAAATATTCTGCCTTTGTTATATTCTTATACTTATCTTTGCTCCGGTACCTATCTGCACAAAAAATAAACTACCTTATCCCTTTTTATTTTGTGTTTATTTTTGTAACCTAAGCAATATTCAAGTATCTCTAGGTGACCATCCTTAAAAAAAAAAAAAAAAAACTACAGAACATAACAATGGTCAATGGTTAAGCTGCAATCCTCCTTGCAATTCTTCTCCATTGTATTCATTAATTTTCTCTGTGCTTCAATCTTGAAGCTGTACTACTGCTAATGGTCTAGGAACCAATGTTTGCTTGTTTGCTGGGGTTTTTCACAGGAACCAATGTTTGCTGGGGTTTTTCACCTTGAAGGCTAACTCTGTGTTTTGCTATTTGTGTATTATTCTTCCTTTTATCTTAAAAAAATATTAGTATTGTGTGCCGAAGACTGGGAATAACAATCATAACCCTTAGCAATTAACTAATATCTAAATAGTGGGTAGAATTTCTATATAGTGGGTAGAATTTCATGCAAGTCAGATCCAAGCTTCGGATATCCTTATTATCACACTTACAGGACTCTGAGAAAGCAATCTTAAACGACCATCTATTCATTGATCCAGTTACAAAGAAATTAATTGGGTCATGAATTTCATTGTATCATTTCTATATGATTACATATTGATGAGCCAGGAACTCCGTAGCGCCACTCCAGGAACCAATCAGCAGTGCGCAGGCAGGCAGCCAGCCATGGCTTATCGACAAATGATCAATGACAACTGACAAGACAACGCTAGCTCTTCCTTGTGGTGAGCTTATTCATTATAATAACATAATCCATAATAATAACAATTGTGGATGCTCAATCAACGATGACAATGATATGTTCCCGAGAGAGAAACACGATCGAAAATAATGCTAAACATACATAAGAATGAAAATTGTTAGAGATCTGTGAGAAAGGAAGGAAAGAATCCATGAGCCCAGTTGCAGGTGCGTGCGTGCGTCCGATCCAGAATGAGAGACCAGCAGCACAGTAGTCCAGCAGTAGCAGCATATATTGATTAATCAAGCATAAGAGCACATGCCATAGATAGACCGAGAGCCTTTGCGGCAGCGGTTACCACAGCGGCCACAGTTGTTGATGTCGTAGGCAAGGTTGGTGCAGATGCCGCTGCAGCAGCCGGTCCCAAACTTGCACTTATTATTGCACCTTCCGCAATTCTTGTTATCAGACACAAGGTCTACGCACTTGTTGTGGCAGCAGTAGGGTATCTTCAAGGATCCGCCCCAGCACACAATCGGGTTTTTCTTGCACTTCAAATTCTTGGGTGAATCCGGCATCTGTGTCAACGAAGGCGGTAACCTCCTGGATGGCGACTGGTAAGAGTCCGCGTCTGCAATGGCGGACGCCATTGCCACCAGAAACGTGACCAGAAAGATTATTCTGGGCAACATTTCAAGCGTTGATGGTGTACTCGTCTGCTGCTTTTGTCGGCTCTGAATCATGATGGCCGGTGACGGTAATGGAGATAAAACAAACATTAACACCCGGAGCCTTCACCCGGAACGTTTGAGAGTAACTGCACCTTAGCAGCACTCACCTATGTATATATAAACGTGGTTGGCTCCCTTTACTGGGCTGTCGTGCAGCAGCAGCTTGTTTGTTTGTGGGAAGTTTCTGCAGCATCAGCGGCATCGTCATCGTCCTAGTTAAGTAGCATTGGCATGTCTGCTCCAGTTTGGCAGTCAACGTAGTCATCCGCCGCATGGGAATACAGAATTCCCTTCCTGGCAGGCTCCAGCCATTGTCAAGCTCTTCCAACTTCTGCCCGGCAGTCAGAGGGAGGGTTAGTAATAGCCAACACAACAAAATTGAGACTTTTTGAGTTCAATTCTTCCACACGTGAGTTCGGTTGATCTCTCGCCGAAAACATTGAGCAAACAAACACTCCGCGTGCAGAGAAAGTTACAACTTTTTTTTTTCCGGAAAGAAATTACACTTTTAAACAACCAATTAATCGTGGCTGACTTACTCTTTCAAGAATATTTCGTAGCTTTCGCTATTTATGCGATAAGAAATGAGTCGTAAGTAATTTGATGAACATTGTGAACGATACTATGTTTGCGACTTTGCAGTTTGCACTGCTAACCTCTTTTAGTTTTGCTGACTCCAAGTCGGTATAATATTTACATTTTTCACCAAAGTTTGCAGGGAAAATGCTTCACTTTGAAAAAAAGGGTAATTGACGCCCAAATGAGATTATAGTGATTCGTCAGCACCGCCTTACCCATGATGAAGGCAATGGCAGAATAAGAAAGCAGTTTCCTTAACATGCCGGTGCTGCCTGTCAGGGTAGTAATATACATACATGCTATCTTTATTTATCTTCGAGTATTACTTACTTTTATTATACTTACTTTTATTACTTATCTTTATTTATAAAGCTGCTGACAGGTAAAATTTTCATCAGAGCAAACGTGTGAACAACAATGTCATGCGAAAAGTTATTGACGTACCCCATCGTGCAAAACTGCAAATGCTTATAGGTGCACGCTTTTTCTGGTATGGCCACGGCCCAGAGAATTCACACGCAAACATCTTACAAGCAAATCCTTTGGCGCAGTTCTTGACCTTGGCCATAGTTTCTTTAGCCGCCTACTCATGAACATCTTATTTAAAACTCTACGTAAACTGTGCAGTTTTCTGGTGATAATGATATACAAACTTTTGTTTTTCAAAATTTTAGGTGGAAATTGGAAGCATAGTTAGGCTTGGAGATATATATAGTTAAATTATTACGTTTTTTTAATGTCCTGTTTTTTTGGAAATAAATAATTAGAACTTGTAAAAGCTTTTAAACAAATATCAAATCATTGTTGGTGATGAACCTGAGCTCAAAACTACGTCTTTAAGAATCTTAGTGATGACTCTAGAGAAAAAGGACACTACTTCTCCAACTTTCCCTATCTCATCAATTCCGATATGCTTTTGGACACACCTCTATAATGGGCATTTACTAATAATTGCATAGGTGAGGCAAAGCAAACCCCGAGCGCACTTTTTCACCTATCTGTACATACTATCTGTGTCCTTTCTTTGTATTTGTGACGTCTTCTTGTTCTTTTAGAACCTTCAGTATGTACTTATTATTTTTTAACAGAAAAATCATAAATATGACATCTTTCTACGAGTTAAATAACAAATTATCAAAACTGTCACTTTTTAGCTACAGCTTCAAGAAAAAAAAAACTCTAAGTAAAAAATAATAATTAATTTATTTTCTTAAATATTAATTTATTTTTATTTTGGAGGTTGAAGGATAATGAAGCTTTCAGCTTCTTGTTAAGGCTAACATCACCTATAAATGGGGCCTATCCTTACTAACGAGACTTTAGTTTTAACTGGCCATCAACAAAAACAACTGCTAGATAACTACCACTATCATCCACACCACACCAGTGCTACTCCCATTATTGTCGCTGCCATGGCGTGGATGGCACAAGCTTGCCCAGTTCTGCAGTATTAAAAATTTTGTTGCTCTAAAAGAATAATACGTCTGCATTGGCTCTCTTATTGTCCCTTTGCTAGTGTTTCTTGGATTAAAGGGCTAAAGAATTCTCCACCTCGTTACCTTGCGAATTCCATTATTTGGTCTCCGATATTTGCCAGTAATTTTCATAACCCTGGCTCACACTTTTTTGTTGTTTCTGTTCTAACAAAACCTCCCAGTCCCTAGGGATAGATTTTAGGATTCCGGTCTCTGATCATTTGAATTCACGCAAGCTTAGCCAAACTTATGCCATCTACGACCGGCTGGATTCAACTGTTCAAAAGCTGTCGCTTTCGTGACTGGATTGGTATTCACGTTTCTTCTGCTCGATCTGTGTTTACGTATTTGAGGAAGTAAACGAATCAAGGATATGGAGTTCTCTTGGATCCTCCTCTTAGGATTTTATAATTATTAATGATGATATTCGCTTGCAGTTTTGTTAGGCGTGGTCGTTAATGTACACAACGGAATCCGCTTTTTCACGGGGAACTGCGACACAGTGCACGAATATCGTTTTATTTAATTAGTTTTTTCGACTCTGATCAAGTACAGCAGCAGAGAACCGAGACGCAAACAGAGGCGATGCTTGGCACCAAGCTTACCAAATGCTGGAGGAGTCAAATCTGTAGCTGCACGCTAACTCGGTTTGGGCTGTATTGGATAGTAAAATTTTGAAGCTAGGTTTTACTGTGTTCTTAAAGTGAAAAGAGAATTTTGTAAGCAGAGAAATGTACGCCGGGCTGGTGGGTTGGTTTGGAGTAACCGAGGCTGTATTTGTCATAGGAATGAGATCAGCGTTGATGCCTAATGTTAGGAAAATTATTATTTATGTCGATGTAGGAATTGTGAATAGTTCATACCCATATGTTGAGTGGCAAGAACTCGAACTGAAGTCTAGCCAGTTTGTTAATGTCTTCCATAACTAGCATCATTGATGAATTATGGTTCGGATGCATTAATGAGGTCCTATCGATGTAACCCTATTGACACATGGGGACATGCATCGATTGAGTGTCTATGTCTAACTATATAAATGCATGCATCCATGGCATTTATGGCATCATTCATTTAGTAGCATTGCAAAGTTCTTAAGGTTTGTTTTCATAATAGTTAGAATATTTTCTAATACAGATCTTTTGTTGAATAATAGTGATGTACTTAAACACTTTGGTGTGAACGACAATAAAGATGAACTTCTTGATAAACCTTGCAATACTTGGAATTAACATAATGTTTACTTTACTGTTATGCAATTTACATTCATGCACTTGATTGATTAATTGATTAATTACAAACTAATAAGCGTAAGTAGGACCACCTCAAGCATACATTAATGATTGGTAATCGTAGTAGCACTTACGCTTGGCAACCCAGGAGCATTATGACATGTTCAGGATGTGTACGATAGGTGGGAATGAATGTCTATGTTAGAATTAGCTTAAGGAATTAAATAGTAATTAGATTAAGTATTTTTTAATGACTTTATTTTTTTGCTTAGGATAAATACATAAACCAATATAATAGTTATACAAATCATGTGCCTTAGTTACACTTAACCATACCATTGTACCTCCACAAGTGGAGCTGAGAAGATAACGATCACGTCCTTATGTTCACTACCTAGATAATGTGTAGTTAGTAGTAAATGATGGTGATTCGTATGGTTGGATGTAGGGACTACTCACTACTCATCATTAGCACCATTGTTGGGTACTTTAGTTAGTTATGTGTGCTATCTAAGATGTTAGTGAAATTAGTTAATGATGTTGTAAAAAGACCAAAGCTAAATTCATTAATATAATAAAGAATTTCCAAAAGCACATTGTTTCCTAAACACTAACATGGCTTCTTCTCGCAGGCAAGATTCTTTGCCACTATTCATGGGCAATTCCAATCCAAGGTAAGAACGCTTGAAACCACCCATGTTCCAACAATGCAAAGTGATCTATATGCATCTGGATGAGTACACTCTGGATTTCACCTTCATCCTACACTAGAATGAACAACTGCAGTGGAAGGACCTAGAGGGAAATATTGTGTTTCCTCCTAATCAATGAGTTCTTATAATGCTACTCCACAATCTCATGAGATTGAGCATCACAAGACTCAATGTTGAGTACAAGGTGCAAGATTATGCCTAGTAAGATTATCATCCCACAGAGGCACAAAGAAAGAAAGATCAGTAGATGAAAGCTTGCTATGAGGCATCAAAAGGAAAATAGTTCACAAACCTCTTATTCCTTTTGGATCAAAAGGAAAGGGAAGATCCATTCTCAGGAACTTTCCAATACACTAACTCTCCTCCTCTCCTTGATGAGGAGGCCCTCTTAACATCTACAGTCCACTATAAATAACCTTAGTTCTTGGAAGAATGGATCTCATGACTATGGGGCCTCAAAGGGAGGGAGTCAAGGTAGGAACAATGACACGCATCATGATAATGACAAACATGGTGATCATGATAGGGACCAGAGAAGAGGAAGTAGCAGACATCATTTTGCTTCTAGCGACTTCCTCTTCACCTTCATCATCCTCATTATCTTCCTCCTCAAACTCGAATTGAAGTTGCAAGGGGAAAGACTGTGATGGAGGTGACTGGTAGGATAGAGATGACCATAGATCCTATCGAAACTATAGAAACCAAGGGCCATAGAGAATTTTATGGCTATGATAAGCCTTTGATGGCTTCAAGAAACATGCCAAATATTGTGGAGGCTATAAGGATACTTCCAAGGCATGTGAAGGACAATTAGATTAAATAGTTGGGCATGAATAATATACATAAGTCTAAAGGGAGATATAATTTTGATTTATAGAATCATCTCTAAGCCTCTCATGGTGCATGTGCTTTACAAAACATAGAGAATGAATGGTAGAAATTGAAGCTATTATGTAGGATATTCACCAAGAAAGTTGAAAGTTGGTACCAATCCTTGGAGCTAGAATCAATATGATGATGGAGTACAATGCTTGAATTGTTCAATGACAAGTATCTAGAGTGTCCAATTTGAGAAGGCAAATCGAAGGATGGTAACAGGGAACTCATGAATCCTTAGATGTGTCCATGGGCAGGTATTACTCACTATTGCACTAATGTCCAAGCCATGGCTATTCCCTAGAGGAAGCAACTACGTCATATCATAGATGGACTCTGAAAAGAAATAGGGAGAAATCTTAGGGTTTATGCCCAAGGGAAGCTTTTGGAGCTAAGGGTCCATCAAGTACAAAGGCTAATTGAGCATGTGGCTAAGAAAGAAGGTGAACTGAGGAAAAGGGAAAGTACAAATGAGTACAACTGAGAACCTTCTCTTTGCAAAAGGAAGATCCAATTTTGTGACAATGAGGAGGAGGCACCACATGATGAAGTGGTATCATGAAAAACCTTACCAATAGAAAAATATCTTTTTAAAATATTAGCCAAGGTTGATGAAATGTGGGATTCCATTGATGAAAAGTTCCAAATGGCTCCAAGGATTGTTGAGGAGAACAAAGAACAAGAAGGTAGTGAATGGGACAAAAGGATAAAGAAGGAAGTTGAATGTGCCCATTAGAAGGATAAGGACAAAGTAGTTGTAGTAGTAGAGGTTGAAGATTCTGAAAGATATGACAATGGGTGTGATATTTACCAATGTGAACATTCTAATGGATGTTATCCAATTATGTCACATTTGCAAGAATCTAGGGTGTATGCTTTGAATCCTCACTTGACAAAGCAACAAGCACCTAGGAGGTTGCCTTACCCTCAAGGGAACTATAGGTAGTTCCACCAACAAATCTACTATTTGAGTGGAGTGCCACTTCAACCTTATGAGCAGTACTAGTAGTGGCAACATCCATAGTCATGGAGGATGCCACTACCAATTTACCATTAACTAGATCTATATGGATACGATGTGTAATAACCCATTTTTTCATGTGACTCTTCTAATTATGCTTCTTTCCAGTACCACTACTACCCTCTTGAATATTATAGGGCACCATCTCTAAGGGGGAAGTCCCCATTTTTCTATTACTCTCCTCATCCTTCTACTCTTGCACCTCAATCCTTAACTCCTTTACCATCCACTCCATCTATGTAGGATGAAATACTAGTATAGTCACAACAACGAAATGCCTTAAGGGTTGTGAACTTATAGTCAGCACTTTAGCCAAATCATTCTGATACTGAGCCTTAAAAAAGATCCTTTTTTAGAACCAACAATCCTACCAAGCCCTTATAGACACCTATAGTTGCTAATCCTACTTTCCCTTCCTCCTCCACAATGGCTATCAAGATCCCTTTAAATCAAACACCTCCCAAAGTGCACATTGTAATGTTGACCCATGCAATCACTGATTGTTTAAAGGTTGGTCATCTTACCAGGAAGAGATCTAATCCTGGGAGTCCCCTCATTTAGTTACAAATTAGCAAAAATGAACCTTTTAAGGTTCTTCTAGACTCAAGTTTTGTTGTTAATTTGATCTCATAAAAAAATGTACAAAGCCTAGAACTTGCCTTCACTGAACAAGAGCAACGGTTGTTTAGAGTTAACAAATCAATCCATCACTTTCCCTTTGGAATTGGTGGAGGACATTATGACCACCGTCTATAGGTGGTCATATCTTGTTGACTTCCTAGTGATACGAGAGGATAATTGCAAGGGGGACTTCCCTATCATTATGGAAAGAGCTTAGTTAAGTACGATTAATGCATGGTTGGGAATTAGAGACCTTTCCTTGAAGATCTCTAAGAAGAATGAATTTGGAAAGATAAAGAAGAAACACGTTTCATGTATCACATACAATGACACAGGGTGCCACTGTGTGTAGAAATTATGGACTATCAAAAGTACAACACTCATAGTAGGTACTGTGAAGATGTCATAGAGGTTCAAAGGTGCTTCTATGTAGCAATTACAAAATAGGAGGGCACCTAGTGGCTAACAATTGAAGCAAAGAGTAGCTCAACATTATGCATGAAACAAATTAAGAGCCTCATGAATGCCTATGTAGTTTGTCAAATAATAGAAATCAACCTTTTCAAAAAGGATGATTCATGGTATTGTTTATATTCAATATTTCAACTTCAATATTAATCCTTGTTAAAATTTTATACTATTTACGTTGTAAATTTCTATTTTAAAATATTCTGTAATATAAAATCAAACAATTTCTAAAAATTTAATTATTTAAAAGATTATGGTGCTTTGTTGGATCATGTAAAAATAGTGAATATTAGTATTATGTTCAAAATATTAAATTTTAAGAAATTATAAAGAGAAATGGTTTTATTTTTATTGATTTTAGTTTGTCCTTACTATTAGAAAATAATAATGCTAACATGTATTTTTAATAAATATTAAAATATAGGTGCAACTATTAATAATTTGAAAATCTTAAATATCTATAGAATATGGATTATCAAAGATTCTTAATTATTACAGATCTTGAGGATGACTTTGGAAAGATGTAAAAACGTTTTAGAAAGTCTAAATCAGATCTTAAGATTATTTTAGGAAAAAACTAGAGAAGAGTTGGAGAACCCTTAAAATATCTACAAGTTGATTTAGACATATCTTATTTGTTATGAAAGAAAAGACATGTATTTATTGTGATAAATATTAATAGAATTGCATTTTTTAATCATTTGCCTCAGTTTAGCAAGGACTTGTGAGTTACTTTCTTTATATTCCCTTCTATCATAATGGCTCTTGCTATGTGGTTGATTTTCTCTTAGTAGTTGATGAGCAGTGGGTACCCCATACATCCAACCATATGAATCACAAGTGTTCATGCATGATCCAATTGAATTTTATGGATGGACTAGTTATGCATCTAGATGGTTAAGCATTGATTGTAGTTCGTTGTCTTTCCAGTTGGACTAGTGGTAGCTTTGTCATGTATGCTTTAGTCCAAATTTTAGCATATGATTATTGATGTTGTTTTAGCTTTATGCTACTCCTAATAATAATAGAGAAATAAATTATTTAATCTAATTAACAATAGAAAGATAAATGCTAAACTAGCTTATGGGCAATGAGTATCTGTTCCTAGCTTGCTATACATGTCTTAGACTCGTCTATCCACTACTGAGATTACAAAGCGTTATGCTACTAGGTGAACCAAGTAACAACGCTGCTAGGGTTACTAAGCGAATACATGTTTACACTTGAAACTAGTCGTGCTCATTCTACTAATTCATTAATATGCATGGAAACATAATTATTATCTAAGTACATAGAGTATTAATTACACTAAAAGTAAATGATGCAATGAATAAGAATCAATCTTGATCTTATTGATATTCGTGGAATGTGTCTAGGTACATTGCCACTCAAATTAGATGTTGTACAACTGACTCAGATCCACGCTACAGGCACTCACTCATTGTTCTTTATGACTATGGAATAAAACTATAAGGGTTTAGCTACTCTATTGATAAAAGATGTAAAATATGCAATAGAAGCATGCATATTTATAGGTAGAGGTAAATACTACATTGACACATCATCCAATGCATCGATGGGAACATGTCGACAAGCATGTGTCAACACATACGCATCGACGTAGCTACAACATCCCAGATGCAATGTAGCATCTACAATGTAGTAGCTAGCAAAGATACATCGACAGGGATGCTACAATGTAGGTGCGATGTAGCATCAATGACATTTTATCTATGATAGCTCAGCCAACTGATGCTTCATCATATTCTCATGACTGATTAAAAGCTCATCCTTAAGTTAACAAGATAGGATCAAGCTTTCTTTACAAAAAATTGGGAAAGTATGGGATTATTCACTGATGCTAACTACTAACTAACTTTGAGTGTTGCATTAAAATATTTTATTTGAGTGGATGTATTACAAAATGACACAATTGCAAAAAGACTAGACAGACATTAAAAATTACAAAATTTGTAGAGGTTTTAAAAAATTTGCTAAAGATGATTATTCTTATTGTCACTAATGGTGGCAAAATTTCAACCTTGATTATTATGTTGATGCTTCTTTGGTTATGCAAAACATTCTTGAAGGATGGGTTGAAATTTCTTCTCATTGTCCCATGGATATACCAATCATGTGATGTTTGAGCTATTATCTTTTATGTGCTATGATTTTGTCCATGGGCATATCTTTTGTTGTCCCTCTCTTAGCTTTGTTTTCATGACTGGAAAAAGCCTTTCTTCTTTATGCATTTCTTTTAGCATCACCTAGATTCACCAAAGGATCAACATTAGTTTTGGTAAATTATTTTAAATAATTAACCCTTTTTAGATCCTTTAGTTTATGTTTAAGCATAAGATGATGACAACATACTATGCCCAAGGCTATGTGGTAACTAAAATCATCAAGTTATTCACATTATTTTGATTAGTTACCATTAGTTACCATGATGTTGAAAATAGGATGTTAAAAAAAATTTCAAAGTAAGCATCCCTAGCCCCCATGACTAATGAGTGTAACTCTAGAAATGCACAAGTTTTCAAAGAATTGAAACCAAAGCTCTAATTTAGAAGATGGCCAAGAAATTTTAATGGACATGGAAATAGGAAAATAGGAAAAATTAATGAAATAGATAAGTAGTTCCAAAACCATGCATAAATTTAGAGAAATTATCACTGATGTTCTAGAAGATGTGAACGTTAGTTCAAAGCCATGGTCAACAAGGGTTATGCAAGTGGATCCTCACCAAAGTAGAGTCATGCCATAATGCCCTTGCATAACCACTTCTATAGATGTCTGTGGGCACCTTAGAATTTCAATGAAGATCATGCGTTTGTTTCAAACAACATACAATTACCTTGGTTGGGATGTTGCACTATTCTAAACAAAACTAGAGGGTGCATAATTACACATAGTAGTGAGGTGAATATTGGGATGAGAATGGATTGAAAACATAGAGATGTAAGGTGCTTGACCATGTCCACAATAGGTTCTTATCATAAATGTGATTAAAATGATCTACATACCTATCCATCCAAGTTTTAGACCAAGTCCATACCACTAACAATGATCTTACATTGATGTTTTTCTTCCTATCAACCATCATGAGTCCACAACCACCACAAAGAATAATTATGACTCCAGAAAGAACAAGGAAAGAGAGGAAGGAAGGAAGGGCCTTAGTTATAGGGGGACCTTAAAGTATGGGTAACATGTCTTTCTGGCCTTATAACCACTGCTTGTAGCCTATTATTGTTTCTAAGGGTTGTGCCTTTAATTTCCATTATTGTTTGTTTTTTTTTTATTTTTCTATTTTTTTTTTGGATTTTATGAAATAGAATCCACACCATGCAATAACATAGCTTCCTATTTATTGGTCAATAGAGAAGTAATGATACATTCCAAGAGGAGTCATAACCTAGATCAAGGAAGTTAAGAAGAGAATCCAACAAGTCCCCTTAAGTCACACCCTTTACCATTCTCACTTGATCTTTTTCTCTTTCTTCAAGGTACCATAATTATTAATTAATTCTAGTTTTATGAAAGAAGAATCAAACTTTTTCCATGATAAATATCTTTTATTCATAGAACTAAAGGAATGGATGAGGTGGTCTCATTACTTTACACAATTACTTAGCCAATCATCTTGATAGCATAACATAAAAACCCAACATATGCCATTGGCTTTTGCATCATGACTAGAAAAATTATTAACAAAAACATAAAAGACATTCATATAGTATAAAGAAGGTGATTCAAGAAAAATGAAAATTATAACAAAAAGAAAAATAATAAGAAATGAAAAACATATTAAGAATTAGAAAATATGGAAAGAAATAAGGAAATGATAAAAACTATAAAACAAAAAGTTGAAAAATACTTATTAGTTTTTGAACAAAGATGGAGCATCTTCCCCATGACTAATCTTATGACTACACAATCGAGAGATGTACCACACAATCCCTTGGTTATACACCACTGGTTTGCCATCTATCACCATTACTAATTTAATCAATCATGTGATAGCACATCTAACATTGGTGATAGTCTCATTTGGATCATTTGAAGATGTATCTTTATTTGGACTTGAAGGTATTTCTATTTTGGGAAGTCGAAATGTCTTTCCTTCTTCTTCTTGATTTTCTATCTTAATTTGTGAATCTTCTTATTTAATATCTTTTTCTGGTGTATAGTTATAGTGTAATATGTCTATGTCTAAGTTCTCTGATTGATCCATTTCTTTAAGTCTAAAACTAATAAGTGGATTGGTTGGTTCCATGCATCTTTTAAATGGTTTTGCACTCTTATTTCCAATACAATGCATGTCTTTTGATTTAGTGGCTATTGTGTAGGATGTTTTTTGCTCATACACTTATTTGTAAACTTTATGATGGGTTAGTATAAGGGTTATGTTAGTACTTTGAACTTCCAACCCACAACCACACCCTTTATCATTATTAGTGATGCATCAAGCTTATTATCTCTCATTAGTGATAGGTTCATCATTTATATCCTCTATGAGAGTGGTGATGGTTCTTGGATTTTATGTATGATTAGGAAACACCATTTTTGTGAGGAGGGATGTTGCACCAGATTAGCCTTGTGCAAGTTTCAATGCACTTATAGGTCTATGAGTTTTGTGCTTGTGTGAGGAAACTACCATAGAAAAGGATTTTTTTGAGGTTGTGGTTGAGATCTACTAGCATTATCATTTCTATTTATGTTCATAGCACAAGTGACATTCTTTCATTGATGTTGTGGTGCCAAACCTTCCTATGTTATTGGCAATGACATGTGATTGATGTAAGTATGAGAATATGGAGTATATAATGGAGGGTGAGAGACATGAGGTGGTGATCCCATAGAAGATGTTATAGGTCGATAATATTTAGGATAGTGGTAGTAGTGATTTGAGGTAGATGAAGTAGAACTAGTTGGAGAAATAGGTTGTTGAACATAATATCCATATGGGTTTGACTAGTAGTAAGGTAAGTCCCACTAGGATAGTATGGTTGGTTGTAGGACTATCTATAATTACCTTGTGAAAAAGGTAATTTCCTGGGCATTTTCTTTTGTACGAACTTGGGATTTAAAGCAAAAGCCCAATACCCATATAGATGGAACTTGACTAGGTAATATCCCTCTAGATGTTCATATAGTCAGATGTCAAATCCATCATCATCTTTTGTGGTTGAGTCTATAGCCTCTTCACCTACAGTCATTTTTACTTTTTGCTAATAAGTGTTCCTACCAATTTCTTAGCTCTTTTTCCTCTTCCTGTTCTTATCACTTGATTCTTTTTATGGTATCCTCTCCTCTAAAATTTTTATGTAAGTTGTAACTTTATCATTCATCAGCTCCCACATCTTATCTAGCGTTGCTTCAAACTCATCGATAGACTTTTGTATTAACAAGGTTTATTGTGAAAAAATCTCATTGAGAGCTACCTCATTCTTTTAATCATAGATATGGACCCTATTATTTTGAAGAGTTAGGTCCCAGTTATATTCCTCTACATTCACTTGTTTACATAGCTCTCCTTATTCTTTTTTCTTTTGCATAGTTAGCCTTTGTATTTGATGGGCTTTCAGTTCATATAATTAACCTTGGCCATAAATCCCAAGGGTTTCTATTATTTGATTATGAAGCCAATATATGATGTGAAAAAGTTACTCTTTTTGAGAGAAATCATGGCCTAGACATCTATGTAGTAGAGAATAGTATTTATCTAAGGCCACATCCCAGGGTTCATGGTTTTCTTTCTTCCACCCTTTTGTTTTCTTAGGTTGAACACTCTCACATAGGTTTTGTATTCTTCATTGAAGAATTTCAACATTGTGGACCATCAATGGATTGAATCTGGTTTCAATGATCTATAACAACTTTTAGCTTTATCTACTAGTATCTTAGGAAAGAGCTTAAGCTTTTGCTACTTACATTCAATGTTTTGCAAGGCGTAGGCATCATGGAAGGCTTGTAAATGGTGTTGTAGATCAAAATTATAGCCTCCCCTAAATTTAAAAATGTTTTCCATATCAAGCCATTTGATGCAGTTGTTCCGTTGATGCCTTTTGGGTATTTGAACTATTTTCCTAATTTATGTCAAGTTCGTAGTACCCAATAAGGGTTCATCTGTACCAAAAATGTCATGGCGATAATCTATATTTCTATTCATCTAATTGTGATGATCTCATCTATGCTCATTTTTATGTCTTTGATTTCACCCTTGGGTTTGATTTCTATCTTTATCTTGACCCCATTATGGAGCTTTATATCTATACCTAAATTCATCTTTGTCAAAACTAAATGTTGAAGAGGAAGAGGAAGATGGTGAATTGGGAGAATCGCCATGGCTCCTATATGTTTCCCCATGGTCCCTTAATCTATCCTTTTTAGGTTTAGAGGAGGTCCTAGGCCTTGAGGCCTTCCTTATTCTAGAACTTACTACATCTCCTCTAGAATTTTTTACACTAGTTGAATGTAGTTCTTGCATGTAGTAAGGGTAGAAATGAGCATATGAAACCCATATCTAAGGTTGTTCACTCCAATTCTCTTAAATATAGAACCTATCATTTCTCCTATGAGTGTTTTTATCACACTTGTTCCTATGTGAAGAAGACATTATTGTAACATGTATGACTTTAAAATATTAATATTTTCTAAAAGATAAATTGGTAACACGTGTATAGTGATCATGTATAATATACCTAATCTAGATAACTAACACCATCCCTAGAAACGATGCCAATGATGAGCAGTGGGTTACTCCCTATGCCCAACCATAAGAATCACAAGTGTTCATGCATAATTCGATCGAATTCTAAGGATGGAATTAGTTGTGCATCTAGATCATTAAGCATTGATCACAGCTCACTATATTCCCACTTGGACTAGTGGTAGCATTGTCATGTATGGTTCAGTCCAAAGTAAGGAATATGATTGTTGATATTGTTTCAGCTTTATACTACTCCTAACAATAATAAAAAATCAATTATTTAATCTAATTAAAAATATAAAGATAAATGCTAAACTATCCTACGGGTGATGACTGCCCATTTCTAGCTTGTCATACACATCTTGAACTCACATATCGACAACTGATATTACCAAGCATTATGCTACTAGGTGAACGAAGCAATGATGTTGTTGGGGTTACCAAGAAAATTTGTGTTTATGCTCTAAACTAGTCACACTCATTCTACTAGTTCATTAATATGCATGGAAAAATAAATATTAATTAAGTACATGGAATATAAATTGCATTAAAAGTAAATTTAATCTAAGTCAAAGTGTTGTAATGAATAAGAATCAATCTCAATCTTATTGCCATTCATGGAATGTGTCCAAGTTCATTACCACTTGAAAATGACATTGTACAATGTCCATAGATTCATACTACGAGCACTCATTAACTATTCTCTAAGACTATAGAATAAAACTACAAGGGTTTAGCTACTCTTTTGATAAAAGATGTCAAATATGTAGTAGAAGCATGCATATTTATAGATGGAGGTAGATACTACGTTGACACATCATCTCATGTGTCGACGGGATCACATCAATTTGTACACATTGACATAGCTATGACATCATAGATGCAACATAGCATCTATGATGTAGCAACTAGCAAAGATGCATCAATAGGGATGCTACAATGCAGGTGTGATGTAGCATCAACAACATCGCATCTATGATATCTCAACAAACTTATGCTTCATCAATTGTTTATGATTTGTTGTGCTAATGGTTTTCCTAATTTTTTCAACAATTAATATTAGTGCAATGTTTATTATTTAATGCCCTTATCAGATATATGGTATTATGTTGTTAATGTAGTTCTTGTTAAATAAGATGATTTGTGCACAATGTTGTGGGAATATAAGGTTTTTGATAGGTTTTTGTAATTTTACTATGGAAATTCCACTAGTTTTTGTGTATTATTATTATTATTCACAAATGTGTACAAGATCATTATTGATTCACAATAATAGATTAAATATCTATCAAATAAATATTAACTAGATATATAATAGCTAAAATTTGCTATAGATAGGCAATGATGATGTAGCATTTGGTGTAGTATACAAATGTATGACATGACAAATGGATTTTTTGTAGGTAATGTAGATGATAAGGCATGTTATATGTAAATATTTTTTTGTTATTTTCATAAGATACATTAATCTTGTGGGGTAGTTGCTAATTTTATAGGATGAGTTCCACATAGACATCTATTACTCATTTGGATTCATCATTGGTAGTTTTAGCAAGATAGTTTTTCTATAGTTTCATCATTGGTGGTTTTAGCAAGATTACCTTGTAGGATGGAGTATTCCTACATGTTCAATACCAAGATGAATTATTTTTATTGTAAGTGCTAGGATGAATTAATTTTTATTACAAGATGAATTGTGTTGTAGATTTAAGCATGTATCAAAATAAGGAAAAATTGTTTATTGTAGTTTTGCAGGTTTAAGCATATGTAATAAGATGAAGATTTTGTTATGATTTAATAGTTTAAGTATGTGTCATAATGATGGAGGTTTTCTTATGATGGTTTTGCAACAATAAGTTATATTTTCTACAAGTTAGTAGCCACACATATTTTTTAGCTTTGGAAACACATATATTGTACATATGACATGAAATTAAATAGAACACATGTTGAGAAGGAAAGAATTCAAGTTAAGGGGGTATTCTTAAGTTTGCTCATCATGTTGGCATTAAAGAGGTAATTGTTAGGAAATAACAATACTCACATGATAATTTTAGTAAATATTAAAATATTGGTATCAATATTAATAATTAGAACAAGCTAGAAAAGAGTTAGATAAACAATAAGACATATACAAATTCACTTAGACATAGCTTGCTTGTTGTGCAAGCAATGATATGTATTTATTGTGATGAAGACTAATAGAAGTGTATTACCTGATTATTTAACTTGGTTTAGCAAAGGCTTGGAAGTTATTTTATTCTTTATTCTCTTTTTTCATAATGACTTTTAATGTGTGGTTGATTTTTCCTTAGTATTTTATACTTTGATGCATTAATGGTTTTCCTAATTTTCCCAACACCTATGGCATTTAGTAAGGTTTTAATATCAAAAGCATTCCCAAATTGTAAATGCCTTAAGAGAGCTTTTAAGATTAGTTTCTTTTCCTATTTAAATTAGGATTTCATTTAAAGATAAATACATGGCAATATAGTTTTATCATGATTGAAAAATGTTATAGGTTTTGCTAACTTTCAAATTCATAAATTTATTTATCATATCAGCATAGGATGGATTTCAAAGTTTTATCAATAAGAAAAATATAATCTTTGGATATAAATATGTTTACAATATTTATTCAAGAGTATAGAATTTAATAAATATATTGATTTTTGTATTTGAATGCTTTGGATAAAGAAGAAATTACATATGGTAGTAATTATACATTTAAAGTTATTGTTTCATTGCAACTGATAATGAAATCTTTTTTAGATTTTAATAAGTTTGTCCTCATTACATATGTTGGTTCATCTACACATGGCTTGCAATAGCTCTTTCTAAGATTATCAGTAGTAATGAACTGCATAATAGAATTGGAGACAACTTTGTGAATTTTCATTTTACTATATACATTATTTGCACTTCAATTCATAATCTAACTTAATGATACACTCATGTTTAACTCAAAGGAACATGTTCAACACATTATGGTAAATTCATGGAATTTACTTGCAAAGAAAATGGTATTATTTTTTGAGAAGTTTGGAAAGAACTAATTTTTTATAATTTTTTTAAATCTTATATCTTTCCTAGCTTGTTTGATAAATGGCGATTCTATAATTAGTGAAATACGATATCAAAGTATTCATGTGTTGGTGTTGAGGAGCTATATTTTTTTCATGTGTTGGTGTTGAGGAGCTATATTTTTTTCTTATTTTGTTGGCCTAAGAATGTATATTTATGGATTTCCATTTTACTATATGCATCATTTGTACTTGATTTCATAATCCAACTTAATGATACAATCATGTTTAACTGAAATAATCATGTCTTGCCTAAGTCTACTTAGTTATTGATAATTCTATAATCAATCGATGTAGTATCAAGATGTTCATGTGTTGGTGTTAAGGATATATATATATATAGACTTGGAAATGTATTTTTATGTAGAAATATTTCTAATTTCATGTAACAATCTTGATCTTGAATTCTCAATTGGAATATCATGAGTTCATGGGTTCTTAACTTTTATATAGTAAAACAAGATGCTAAGAAAGGAACATGATGGTGATAGATTCTACGGACATGCATGGTTAATTAAACCTTAATTATTTAATTTGGCCGATAGGCCATTACCAGTGAGAAATCGGTAACGCTAATATTTTTTGCGTAACGCTGACCAGCGTTGACTTTCCCATGGCCCATTTCGGTAACACTATTTTGTGCGCAACGTTGCTGACGTGTGATGATGACGTGTAAAATTCCATATACGCTAGTTCGGTAACACAACTTTGTGAATAACGCTTATAATTAAAATTTCAATGGGCCATTTTGGTAACGTAGGTTTGTGCACAACAGGGTAGCGCAACCTTGAAAGTTTACGTCCTTTGCATTCTTATAAATACAGGCTCAAGTTGTGCGCAGATGCAGATCCAGTATTCTAGCCAGAGACTGAAACCACGCGCAGATCAGAACAGGATCGAACCACGCGCGGATCAGAATAGCCAGAGACTGAAACCACGCGCAGATCACAACAGGATCGAACCACGCGCGGATCAGAACAGGATCGAAGCGTGGATCCTGTTGATGTTCTGTATTTGACTTCACAAACCAAGATTGTTATGCTCTCTCAATCATGAAAACCATATTTTTCTGTATGATGCTAAAGCCACTCAAACCCCTAAAATTGTTCGTATGTTCAGAAGAATATAACCAATATTTCCGATAGGTTTCTGGGCTTCATTAAAATAGTAACGCTGACCAACGTTTAATTGCTTATATCTTATGGTATATATATGTTTATTTATGCTCAACAATCTCCCACATCAACAAATTCAGCCGAGGGTGAGAGCATACACTAATTCATTAAATTTGTTTTTTCAGAACCCATCCTTAGGAAAAATAAGGTACAAAACTCTTGTTCTTCATTCAGAAGGCACGAAAATTTGGGTTTTTAAATCTTGTTCTTCGTCCAGAAGTCATAAAATTTTTTAGTCAAAGAACTTTTTACTTGTATTCTTATAAGATTCTATCGGCCAATTTATAGATATATATTATAAATATATATAACTAAGCTAGTTATTGTCCATTCAATCAAAAAGGTGTGCATTGGTCTTAATATGGAGCAATTTCATTTCTTAGAAACATATAAGTTATATTATGGATTTCATGAATCATGATGATGATAAAATAAAAAAGAGAATCCTTTGGTGGCAACAGAATTAAAGATTATGACAAAAGTTGACTTTCATTATTTCTACTAGAGATAATTACTATATTTATCATGTTTTTCTAAGTTTAGTAATGTATGATTTTTGTATTATAATTAACATTATTAAATTACTATTCTTACCTAACATAGATTTTTTATTAAGTATTAGTGTTGTTATGGTTTGAAGAAATCATAAAGTGTGCAAACAAGAATATGAAGTAAACCTAGTAAAAGTGGAAAGGAAACATGATGTTAATCTTATTTTTTAGTCTATGTAATGCATGTAAATTCTAAGTTAGCATGCGTTATCAATCAAAATAAAGAACATATTAACAAACGTAAAGTGCATTATCATGGGTAAGTAGCTAGTGGTAGAGAGTTATTTATTATTGAATCATTCTTTGTATTTTCCACATAAGATACAAGGCAACATTGCAACAAAGTATCAAATGGGTGTTTCAATTTATAAAATATATAAAATTTATTTATTTAACTTAACAATGAGGTATTAGCCTAGTGGTTAGGGTTGTAGCCTAGTAACTCTAAGAGAAAGTTTCATTCTACTAGGAAACACTATTACATACAATAAACAGACAAGTAATAATTACAAGTTGCATATAAATGACAAAAAGGGTGTTTGATTACAATAGCAATATTGTTGTTAACTCAACATGTAATACAAATAAATAGGAGGTAAATTTTCTATGATTTAGTTTCATTTGTAATTCATAATTGTTAAGATATTAAGTTTTATTTGTAATTTGCAACTATTAAGATATTTAATATTATACATTTTTGGTAGTATACAATTCATAACATAATGGATTTTAATAGGTTTTACAATAAAATACTTGTAGCCTTAACCATTTTATCAAGAGCTTGAGTAATAGATATCTAAATATGATTACAAGTTTTAGCTAATATTTATCCTAAATCTTATTAAAATTGAAAGATCACTACATTTTCTTATGCGTTTGGCATGTTAGTCATGCATGTATGAAACTTTTGATTATAAAAGTCAAAGATATTGAAATTCATAGATGCATGTCTTAATATCCTTTTTATATAATGCATAATGGTGAACAAGAATTCAAGATTATTCAAGTACTACTATAATTTTAGAGTTATTTTTATCAGCATAACATTAGATACCTTGATATACATTGGATAAAAAATAAGAAATTTTGTAAGTTTATAATATTTAATTCATTCTTTTAAGATTTAATATATTTTTCACAAATTTTTACATTAATATTTATTTTCATTTTTTAGTATAAGAATGTAGACAAAAAGTATTTGCAAAGTGCCTCATGCCTAATATCATATAAATAATGTAATTGAATCATACCATGGATTCTTTTTTTTTGATAAAGGTCAGGCTAAATTAATTATCAAAAAGGTACAGAAGCTATACACGGGTACAGCGTGGACCAGGGTTGCTGGCCCCACCGGACAGGGAAATCCCCACAAAGAACACGCGGCAGCCAAGAGGACCACCCATCCCCAAGCAAAGAGACCAAAAATTTCCCGTTAG
>MNCI01033626.1:31229-56901 GCA_015680685.1 Gnetum montanum | reverse complement strand
TCATCAAATCACCAGAAGCTAAGTTTAGAATATATATATATAATAAGTCTTTGAATGGTGTGGTTCTCACATTAAAAATACAAAAACAAAAATAATAGTGAGAATTCAATGCACACCCCTTAGACACAATAATGATCTTGGGCTACATACACTAGTTATCACATTGGAAAGACATGTTACCCATGCCTGAAGGTTCCCTCTAACTAAGGCCCCTTCTCGCTTCCTGGTTCTCCATCTTTCTCTTCTTGGAATGGTGGTGACTTTTTGTAGAGGCATTCTTGTTGCTCTAAATGGATGGGCTACTCAAATGTGTTGATGCGAGGTCACTGAATGTGGATTGTTTTGAGTCCAAATTTAGAACAAGTTCTACTCGATCACATTAACCATGAAACACATAAGGGACTTTACACAACCTTGTTTTTGGGTTCCCATTCCATCCTCTCCTCTCCAACTTTCTTTTTCATTTCTCACCTCATTTTTTGTTTTATCATTAGTCTATATCTTAGTTGATGCATTTTTCTTCCCTGGTAATTTCTTGTGGGTAAGTTTTTAATTCTTGCTTCCCAATGACATTCCTAGAGCCTACGGACTCTTTGGTTTGTGGGTTTGTCAGGGCATCAAGGGCATGAGCCTGCTTTGGGGAGGAAAAAGGAATCAAGATAGAAGACTTAACAGGGAAAAAAGGATGGATCCAGAAAAATACCATGGAAGAGATAGGAATTGCAATGAAGATGAAGAGGAAGAGAGAGAAAGAGAAAAAAGGCATATAAGAAGGAATGATGAAAAAAATTAAACAAACCGTCATCACTACAATAGAGATCATGATGAATTGAAGATTATGATGAACCCTTACTACTAGAAGAATGATAAATGTTAGAAAGGTTTACATTTTGACAAGGCATCAAAAGAATAGTTTTACTAAGAGACTTAATATAAATAATATTCTAAAGTTTGAAGGAGGTTATAATATTAACTCCTAGAATTACTTGCAAGCCTTTCATGATGCTTGTTTACTTTACAACATTGAAAATGATTAGTAGAAACTTAGAAGCAAAGAACTAATATCAATCCTTAGAATTAGACTCTATTTTCTTGTAACACATTAATGTTTAGAACTTTAATCCTTTTCTTTGTTATCTATTGTTGTGTTATTTTTAAGTATAATTAATATTTTGTGGTAATATACATTATTAATGTATGTTAATACCCCTTTTTTTATGTTATTGAGGCTTGAACTTAAGATATCTTAATTATTATACATCTTAAGATTTAGAATCTTGATTCTTTGCTTACATGTAATACTTTGGTATTTTTATTTGGGATTATTTTTGGATTATCACTAATAATTTTTATTACTTTTAAGTTGGATAGGTTGGAAGGATGATGGTGGCCCATTACTAGTACTTTGTGAATGTTTAAAATATTTTATTCTAGGATCTTATAATGAAGCAAGAATATGATTATGAGACATGTTAATGGATATTTAGGGTTTATTCCAGTTATTCTATTATTTTATCTTGGAATCCATTCTTGGACATGTAACTCATTATAACGATTTCTTGGTCGCTTTGACCCATTGGTTAACCATTGGGCCCTCTTGTGGATGCATGTTACCTTATTGTCTAAAAATAATTATTAATTCTTTATTTTTGAAATTGCTCATATCCTACCTTTGGTACCTATAAATACTTGGCAACATTGGCCCTCTTCACATCAATTATGCATTGTTCTCTCTTCTATTCTTCTACTTATGCCTATGCTTACAAGGTATCTTAGTGAAGTTTTGTGCATAACTAATCTTTCAAGGTAAAGGAAATATTATTGATTCCATTAATTTTGATAAGTAGCTTATCTTCTTATAGCTACTTTCATTTTATGTTGGTTTATGTTACTAATCTTATCATATTTCATGTGTTGTCGATTTAACCTTGGTTTTCTTATGATCAATCTATAATTTATCATTTTTGTATTTTCTGCTTTTATTTTTTGCATTTTTAGGATCTTGTGTCAACATCTTCTAGTGTTAGTAATAGCAATGATGTCTTTGTATGTGAAAAATTAAGGTTGCAATGGATCTAGGGGTCAAGATAAAAATTGCAATGCATTTTTGAGTATGATGCATCCATTTTGGCATTAGGAGGAAGTAACTCTTTTGAACAACATTAACTAAAAGACATTTTAAAAGTGTATGGCCATGTTTGATGTGTTGGAAACACTTTGACAGTCAATTAGGAGAACATAATTGGTAGAATATCAAGAGGCTAATGGTACATGACTTTGTGATAATGGACAAGTGGTTGTGATGATTATAGACTGATTATGTAGGCTTGGGAATTTTTGTTGAGTTAGTATTATGTATCATTTAGGAATTATTGTCATTGATCAAGAATTTTTGGGGTGTCAATTGACCATGTCAACCTAAGAAAATGACATTTAGAATGGTGTGAGAAGCTAGGACCTTAGGATAGCTATAGGATTGATGCTAGTGATAACATAATCCAACAATTGATCCAAACATGCATGAGAATTTATAATACAATAGTTGTTCATGTCTTGCATAAGGGCTAGTTCTAGTTAGTATTAGCCTTGTAGTTATTTTATTGTCTAATGCTAGGAATGTCATGGGATATCACTGTTATGAGTAAACTAAACATCTTTGGATAATTTATGTATGTCATTGTTAAATGTAAGTTAATATTTATGGGAATAAATATTTAATGATACTAATTATTTGTTTTGGTAGCTTGGACCCCATCTTTCCAATTATATTCTAAAGATCCTATTTGTGGATTTTTTTTCTACTATGAAGATATTCTAATCCTTCTTGCATTTGTTTCATGCAAATTTAGTTGGAATCATTGGAGGTAGTCAAGGTGCAGCTAGAAGAAGGATCAAATTTGCAGGAAATGGTATCTCTTTATATCTTTGCTATTATGTTATTGGCCATTATATGGATTTGTAAATTGAACCATGAATATTGAATTTATGTTGAACTTTGATTTATGTAATAATAAGCCCTAAGTAACATTTATGTACTAATGTGGATTTCAAGTCATTTTTAAATTATTTAATTTTATAATTATTTCATATTTATTTGGATTTGTAAGTATTTATGTTTTTTAGGTATTTGTTAAGAGACTAAGTTTTATTATCATGCTTCTTAAAGAAATTTTATAAATTATCTATGGTCAAAATTTGGGATGTGACATTGTTGATGGAGCACAATGTTAGAACTTTTCAATAATAAATGCTAAGCCTATTCAAGAGTATCAAATCTAAGAAAAAAATCCAATGATGGAGAAAAGGGAGTCATGAGTCACTAATGTGGTCATGGGTAGGTATTACTCACTCTTACACAGATACCTAGGATATTGTTTCTCTTAGAAGGAATAACTTAGGTAGATAATCAATGGAATAATAAATAAAATAAGAAAAATCCTTAGAATCTACATCTAGGAAAGGTTTTCTAAAATGTGAGTCCATTATATATAGAGGTTAATTGATCAAGTGGCTAAGAAAGAAGGCAAACTAAGGGAAAGAAAACCTACTGAAGAGTATAACAGAAATCCATATCTTCATAAAAGAGGTGTCTAAGTATGTGAGACATAAGAAGAAGAGTCCATAAAATAGGTTATTCAAAGAAATACCTTGTCAATTCAAAAATTTATCATTGACATTATAGCAAAGTAAAAAATATATGAAATTCAGTAGATGATACATTACAACAACATTACATATAGTTGAAGAAAAGGTAGAGCAAGCTCTAACTAAAGAGAAGGACAAGACAAAAAAGAAGAAAATAGAATATGATCTATACAATTAGAAGGGGAAAGCAACTATTTTGAAAGAGGTTTTTAATTCAAGTTCAAAAGATGATGATGGGTGTGATCTATGCTAACATGATCTTTTCAAACGATGTTGTCCTTGTTAAGTTTTATGATACTTATATCAAAAGGTATAAGGAGATTAAAAAGAGTTTGATAACTCACAAATAAAGAACACATTGTTATTGTAACACAATGTGATTACTACAACCATCATTAATGAGTGACGAGTGTTTCCCTACTCCCACCATACAAATCACAAGTGTGTACACATGATCAAGGCAAATTCTGTGGAACTAGAGGCTAATAGTATCCTAGATAATGAAGCATGATATTAGTAATTATTATCTTCTTAATCATCACTTGTGCTAGTTTTTTGGGTATGGTTAAGTGAGATTGAGACATAAGATATTTTTATTTTTATCATTAAAGCACTGAAATGATAAAGTTATTAAAATATTAATTTCTAACTAACTATGAAATTAAAAGTAATCTAAACTATCTAAGTGTAGAATTCTCATTTTCACTTTCCATTCCCATCGTAAACCTATATTAACATTGTTTGATTACCAAGTGTCTACTGTTAGGTGTATCAAATATCCATTATTGGGATTACCAAATGTTAATATATTATGCTTGAAGTGGTTGTACTCATGCTAGTATGAACTAAAATATTAATTTTCTATGTACATGAAATTAAAGTACATCATACTAAAAATAGACTAATATCTAGTCCAAGTACTATAATGGAAGAAATTAATCTCAATTTTATTACTATCATGTAGAATTGTCTAGGTACATCATGCAATCAAATAAAACTTTATACAATCACCTCAATTCATGTTGTAGGTACTTAGAGAGAAATTTTCCTAAGTTCTATAAAAGAAAACTACAAGAGATTTACTACACTGATGACCTAAGCTATCATAAATGTGGACACTCAAATGAAACTTCATAAAATCAACTCAATCCACATTGTAGTTACGAAGCGAAAAATTTAGCTAAGTCCTATGAAATAAAACTGCAAAAGCTTCACTACACTAATGACCAAATGTGTCACAAATGCGAATGATGTATGTATTTATATAGGCTTTGGTTGTATCAATGTAAATGCATATGCATCAATACATCAACATAGCCAACCAACATATACTTCATCATACCTCCATGACTGACTAAAAATTCATTCTCAAGTAAACAAAAATATCATAGAGTTATTTACAAAATTTTAGGGAGTATGGGATTAACAATAGATAAACTAACAACAAAAGTAATAAACAAACTATAAGTTCCATATGTTAGAAACATTCAAGTGGTTATAAAATTTGAATATTAAACAAAATTTGAACACTAGACAAAAACTTAGCAACTACTAGTTGGATGAGATGGAGTGAGATGAAGCCTCACATCATGGCTGGAGATGGAGGCTTTTATGACTTAGATGATCATTCATCATATCTTGGACCTGCTAGTAATCTAGGCTACCCCACTGCTTCTACTACAACTTCAAAAAACTTGAAAGCATCAAATAATTCTTTCATCATCTTCTTCTTGTTCCATGGGTTGTTGATGATCTAGGTAACATCACCTAGATTAGTTGGTATTAACACTTCACATGGAAAATGCATTGTAGGAAAAATTTCTTTCATATTAATGAACCATGCTGCAAAATGTTTACCTTTGTTATTGAATATATAGACAAGGATCTACAATTCCTAGTATTCATTCATTCTTCTAGGCAAATTCTCAATAACTGATCACTACTTCTCAAATATACTCTTGAGAATCTCAAGCTCCACATTAGCCACTTCCATCTATTATTTTATTTCCTTATGAATCTTGAACTCCACCTCATATAAGAGGTAGGAGTTGACCACTTATTTTTCTAACTCTAACCTTGGTCTTCCTACTATTAACATTGCCAATTTTGCATAATGGAGGTTGGCTAACTTTATGTACTCCATTATCTTCTTAATCTATGACTCCTTTAGGTAGATTTTAGCTTGGTTATATGTATTGAGTCCATCAAAGATGGATTTTCATGCATCATCTCTTTGTTGGAGCTATTGGATGGCTTCATTTACCTTTGCCTTTGCCAACTTCATTTATCATCCTAAGCTGGTTCCTATAATGATTCTTTACTTTTTCATACTTGAGGACATTGTTCTTCCAAGTGACAATCTCAATGATAGTCTTTCAATAAAGGGCACGAACCTCATTCATTGAGAGATTTCTATTCTCCATAACCAACCTCTTAATATCATGGTTCACGTTGGTAAGTTGTTCCAATTGCTGATGGATGTATTCAAGAAATTGTTCCTTCTACTCTTTAGCTTTCTACAGGCATTGGTCAAGGTGAGATTATTCTTGCATATGTCTTGAAAATCATGATTGGTAGTGTTCATCATTATTTTAGATAGTGACACATCAAAGATAACTATTTCTTTACCATCCTCAATCTCTTGGATTTTTTGTTGAAGATATTGGAAAGCTTCATCTCTAGTAAGATTATGCTTGAGAATGGATGGATCTGAAAAAGTAGGCTCTTTTTTTTTGTAAACTTCACCACTAGCCATTGATTGCTAGTGATGGCCTCTTTGGCTTATTCTTGTGTAATTATGAGCTTTNTGTAAACTTCACCACTAGCCATTGATTGCTAGTGATGGCCTCTTTGTCTTATTCTTGTGTAATTATGAGCTTACATGATATCTCTAGTAGTTAGAACTAGGTGGCTAAAATATCTTCAAGAAGATCAAATATGTCTAGAATTGATTGCCTAATTTTGACTAATTCCTCCAACACTTCCTCATGCTATGACATGGTCATTCCTTTGCTTTCAACTCTTGTAGATATTCTAATGTTTGACATTGTAGCAACATTAGGAAAAAATACTACAGAATCACTTAAAGCTTCTCCAATTTGATCTGCAGCCATCTTTATTGTAGTCTCCTAACCCCTATGAGGTACAAATAGGGCTATTGCATCTTTCCCTTCTTTAAGAATGATAGAGAAAGCTGTTGCATTTCTAAAGATTTTAGAAAATTCTTATCTTAGAATAGACATAGTGACTTATTTGGCATGGGGATTAGCATGAACAGGAGTTGGTCTCTTCATGTAGAGAATAAAAGGGCCAAATTGTCCACTGGCTAGTTGATGATCCTGGTGATCTCATTGAGATGGTTCATGACTAGGAAGTACATAGATAATTTGCTACCATGTCCTGAGACTTGTTTTGTAGATACTAGTCCCTAAGTTTCTTGAAGTGTTTGGTAGCTGCTATCCTTTCTAGGATCAACTCTACTACTAGTGATGATGGTGGAGATAGTTCTTCTTCTTCTTTCTAGAGCTTGATAGGAGCTTGGTCTTTCATCATCTCCTACCATGATGTGGGAGGATCCCTANGAGCTTGATAGGAGCTTGGTCTTTCATCATCTCCTACCATGATGTGGGAGGAGCCCTGCAGATGATGTTATTTGAGTAGTGGGCTATTCATCCCATTTTTCAAAGTTTTCTGATGAGGTAGAAAAATGGAAATCTCTTCTTTCATTTTTCTTGAATCTCTTCTTTATTTCCAAGAATATGGGATAAGAAAAGTTGACTTGGAATTTTTCTCTTAGAGCTACGCATGCCCTTATAGAGAAGGTTATCACCTTGCTTAGCATTACAATTGGATTGAGATGATAATTTGCAATCTTAAAATATGTATAGTTTGATTTGATAAGGTTATCATACTCCTTGCAATCCACTCCATAGCATCATCACATTCATTCCTTATTAACTTCTAGATCTATCTAGATGGATATCTTTGACAACTTTCCCTTGATTTTAGATAGTCTGAGGGCTTTTGTAATGGCCTCAACTGAGTAAGAGATGATAATGTCCTTGATTTTCAC
Source organism: Gnetum montanum (assembly GCA_015680685.1). NCBI lineage: Eukaryota > Viridiplantae > Streptophyta > Gnetopsida > Gnetales > Gnetaceae > Gnetum > Gnetum montanum. The sequence continues at coordinate 49,184 of MNCI01033626.1, read as the reverse complement.
TATTGCATCTTTTTTGTGACTGTTCCAGAAGAGGTAAGTCTCCCTAAGGTACCATTTCCCACTGGTGAAAAGGGTAGGCCATAGTGGAGACCCTTTCAGTTGTGTTCATATCTCTTCCACCACCAAGTCTAGGAAGGACGTGAAGTTTAGTTCTTGGAAAACTATGCTTTGGAACTTCTTGCTTCAAATCTTCTCTTTCCAAGCTTTTGTGAGAGTGAGCTCTAAATTGGGTCTAGGCCTTGGAACCTCATTCCACCTAGATTGACCTATCTCTAAATTGGATATCTAGCAAATTAATTCTACTTTGGGCTCTTCTAGAAATGGTTTGGTGGCATGTACTACCTTGGTTACTTGTTTTTATTGGTATAGTTGTTATTCTCTTTTTCCCTTAGGTTATTTCTTGCTAGGCTACAATGGCCATCCTACTTGCGATCCTCATTTTGGTGTTTGTAATCCCATAAATAATCCAAGATCAATTATTTTAATTTAATCCTTTGAGTCTAGATATCTTTTAATTGCTTTTTGGGTTAGTTTTGGTAAAAGATTTGGCTATTATGATTTCTAATGATTGCAAGGGTATGAGAATATTTTATTATTATTTTACTTTAGCTTCAAAAGTTATTGGTTATTGGTATTATTTCTATTAGTTTTATTTTAATATCTTATTTATGGGGTGTTGGAAAGAATTATTAGTAAATTTAAGTGTTAATGTCCCCATGATTTAGAGTATACCTCCAAAATCTCATAGGTTGAAAAATAGGTTAAATTGGGTGTGTGGAAAGGAAGTTATGGCTTCTAGAAGGTTTAGGCTTTGAAAAATCACAAAAACTCTATTAGTGTTTGAAGAAAAATGTGAATTTTGGGCTAAGTGTTGCATGTATTTTGTAATACCACACCTTAGCTAGGGCAAGGTGATGCCTCAGATCAATAGTAATCTTACAATGAAAGCATGATAAACTAAAAACTAATGATGTGTAGAAATACATTATATTAAGGAAGTTCAAACGGTACAAAAATTTTATGTCTACATAAACCAAAAATCTACACTATTCTTACAAGATACAAAAACACATAAACATCAACATCACATATATAAGAGTACAAAGAGTTTCATACAATTATAAAGAGGCCATATTCTTGAACATGAAAATATACAATAACCAAGCCCTGAAGGATTTCCCCTCCTTTACTCTTCCTCTCTATGTTCATCTAGGCTCCTACGACTTCCACTTGTAATTAAAGAAAGTCAATATAAAACTAAGTGGGAAGCCTTTATACTTCCCCTGCTATATGGTCAATAGGTGCTTCACTAGAGGAGAGGAGTGGGGTATAAGGCACCTGCATTGCTTGTTAGTCTTGCGCATGCTAAGAGCAACTCATGAATAGACATCTATCGCACATAACACTAACATAATCATTATCGAAAAGGATAGATGGCTATCATACAATCACATATAAAGCCATGATTTGACATAATCTATCATCTATTCATTACACCACATCACATGCCTTTCCACTATCATGCCCATGCCATCATATCTATGCTATACCATTAAACAATCCATTACTCACACAATCATAAACCAATCATAATATATGCTATCAGTGATATGACTTACAAACCGATACTATCATAAACATAGCCCATGTGGTTGCTAACATATCCACACTTAGTGTAGCATGTGAAATGTTGCCATGAGTACTTATGAAAACCATTTCTTGTAGGTATTTTATTTATCCAACTTATACTACTTTTTGTCAACCTTTTACTTGTAACCACTAGCCTTCTAGAGGACTAGCGATAAGGCCAACCATACCTATGCCACGTACCAACCGTAGGAACGAACATACCTCTGCTCTCCCACTCTCAATATGAGGCCTAAGATAAAAGCCTCATCCATGCATCATAGTGGGGGTCAATCAATACTACCTCTAGGATGCCTCATCACCAATTAGTCCACACCCTCATGCTAGCACCACCCACCAACAACCGTCCCAAGCATCGTCATAAAGACATGTACACATTTTGACTAGCTTAAGCTAACACATGTCATAAGCACAACACATCCAAACAACAATAACATAACCACATATAGCTACATCTAATAGTTACTGTCATTTCATGAAAACAATACCACAATTTGACAAACAACATTAATACCACAATATAACAAAACAATGTCATATTTCTTGAGCTACATGTAATTCCACACAAATGACTACTATAATAACCTTTAAAATCATATATTCCCAAAGAGAAAACAAATCTTATGATTAGAAAGTGCTTCCCAAAATGATCCCAATGACACTAATTTCACCTAAATCGAACTCCTAAAAGTAAAGTTATGCATGTTCAAAGTTTGATTAATAAAATAATAATTAATAATCTTTAATTACTACCAAAAAGGATTGAAACTCTCAAAAAATCTTATGTCACAATAGGCCCTAAATATATAATATTTCCATCATACAAGTCTCATCAACATCACATATCATATCACACAAGTCCACATCATACCATACATCGCATATATAATAATAAACAATTCATAACCAAAACCATACAATTTTAGGAAATATGCATACTAACATGCCTAAGCTTAATCTTTGAGCTATCCATCCCACATGACTACATCACATAATCATACACACTAATCTAGCACAAAAATACAAGAAAAAGGTAAAGACAACCCACCAATTATAATTATTGGGGTGGAAAAGCCAGAATAAGTAGAAAACCCTCAAAAATACGATACGACTTCGTTTTGCTTCAAACAAGTTTCACACCTACATAGATACGATCACAATAATCCCAAATCTAGGTTCAAAGTAAGCAAAAGTCATCCACAAGGCTCAAAATTCTGGAAGAGGAGTAGAAAACGATAGAGCATGAAATAAAATAGAAGTAAAGAAACTAAAAATTAGTTACTACTATGATAAAACCCCTCCAAATTCGTGGCAAAAGAAAGAAAAGAGAGTAAAGTGGTAGTGGTATTAGCAAGGGCAGTGGTTTAAAAATAATAGATAAACTATGCTTTTAAGCATATCTTCTTCTTTTTTTTTGTTTAAAGAAAAGAATATACAAGCTACTTCCTTTTGTTTTATGGAGGTCATGTGCATAAACTAATTGGGCCCCCTCTGTTTTTTCTTTTGAATTATTTATGATTTTTTAAAATGAAATATTTTCATAAGTTATATTGATTTTTTTCCTTTGCAACTAATGTTGTGAACTTGAATCATGCATAACAACCACACTAAGACTCTAAATCAAAATCTACTTGAACCTATGAGATCCTTATCAAATGCTCTACACATTCACATGCCAAAATCACACTCAAACATCATGCAACATAATGCTAAAGTGAAAATGAATAAATACTAAAATCACACATAAAGCATAAAAACATACCAAATAGGTGCTCTTGTACCCCAATCCAACACCCTTGCTAGACCCCTCACTTGTTTAACACATCACACAGGGCTAGTGTACACAATCACGTTAGTTAAGACATCATAATTGTAATGTAAAGATGAAGCCTCATAACATAGAAAATACATTTATATTAAATTAACTCATCCCTGAAAACCCATCAGGATGGCACACATAATGTATAAATTGTAAGAGTATGACCATACCTAATGTATCTAGATGGGATGTAACATATTTATAGCATTTTTGTGTTGCATCGATGTATTAGACCATGTTGAGGATTCATTGATGCAACTATTCACTTCAAAATTCCAATTGAGAAACTAAGGGATTTCTTTAGAGAGTTCAAACATGAAACAAAAAAGAAATTAAAGTCAAAAAGAAGGAAAAATAAGGTAACAATAACTCATTAGATTCTTGATTAAGAATTGGAGTGAATCAAGCGTTGTAGATGTTGAAATAGAACATGTGTTCTTAACATGTATCCTTAGCAATGGAAGAAAGAGAAAATATAACATTGGATGATACATGTTACCAAGATTGTAAGCTATTGAACTAAGACACATGGCCATGGGGCTTAAACTAGATGATCCAAGAGTTGTGAAAGTAGATCCTCCTCAAAGTAGACTAATGTCTAAAAATGCTTTTGCATAACCAAATTACAAGCCCATAGACACCTTGGATATTTAATAGTGATTCAAATTAAATATCATACTCATATAACTATTGTTGAAGAATTATGCAATATAAAAAACCAAGAATTATTAGAAAACCATGGTAAGTAGTATTAAGGTGAGAGACAAAGTGTTAGAAAGGACTTGAATACAAATTAGGATATAAGAATGTAGATCATAGCAGTAGAAGATCCTTGTGAAATGCATGATTAAGGTGATCTAAGTACTAGCTCATTCAGGTTTCAAACAAAGTCCAAGCCATTAGTAGTGACCTCACATTATTGTGCTCCTCCTTTCCTACCACCATAAGACTATAACAATCATAGGAAATGATGACCACTTGAAGAGAAAAAGAAAACAGAAGAAGGAAGTAGTTAGAGATTTAAGGAAGAATTTTTAGCCTTAGTTAGAGGAGTTCCTTTAGGCATGGGTAACATGTCTTTCCAGCCTCACAACTAGTGCTTTTATCCCAAGATATCTTTAGAGAGGTATGTTTTTATTCTCTTTTATTTTTGGATTTTTTAGAACCATACTTTATAAAGATGTACTTCCTTTTTAGATTACAGGAGGAGTGATGATACATTCCTTGCAAAGTCATAAGACACATAAAGAAAGTCAAGAATAGAGCTCAACAAATCTTCTTGAGACCACAACATGTTTAATTTCCACTTGTTTCTTTCCTTATTCATTAGGTAACAAGATCACAAGTTACTTTTAGTTTTGATGTGAAATAACCATAGTGCTACCATGATACATATCTCATTTTAAGATAGATGGAAGTCACAAGCTCATTATCTGGTACCATTGTAGAACTCATAACTCATGATTAGAGAGCATAATTCCAAAACAACCTTGGCTTGCATATATAAAAATAATAATCTTTGATAACTACATTTAGTGATTCTCAACATTTGTAACAATAATAAAATAAAATTGGACATTGCAAAAAAGGAAAAGAAAAAGATGTGAATGGAAATAAAGTAAAGTAAACCTAAAAGTAAAATATATAAAAAAATCAAAAGGTAAAGAAAATAGAGAACATATCAAACAATGATGTAAAATAAAAAAGATAAAAATTGTCATCCTTTACAAGGTGTTGAGGTAGATGATCTACTCCCCCATGACTAAGTTGTAAGAAGGATATTCTTAAAATGAAGCAAGCTTGACCTTGTGTTAAAGAGTTTTATTTGTCGTTGGTTACTCGGAAGTCTTTAAAGGATTTCTATTATCGGATGTTGACTAGGCTATGCTTTTGAAGACTTGTTGGGTGATAAATCATCATAGCCTAGAAGAAAAAGTTAAGTGTATAATGTATGATCCTTTTCATTGTGTCTGAAATTTAGTTCATTGAGGCACATGCATGGAATTCCAATAGATAACCCTGTCTCTTAGTTAAAATGCAACTTTCTTGATTTGAGTGTCATGTCATTATTAGTGGTATGCCTTATGCTCTTCATTCTTCATCAAAGCTACCCTTCTATTCTCATCTAGCATCTTGAGTATCATTAGTCTTTGCTTTTGTGCCAAGTCAATGTTTAGGTTAAGATCACATATAGTTGTAAGTGTACAGAGTTCAATTTGAATTGGAAGCTTGGGCAATTTTTCATACATGAACTCATAGGAGTAGTAGCCTATGCAAAGTTTCCATATTAAGTGATAGGCCCATAGGGAAATTTTGAGTTTGTTGCTCCAATCTCTCCTACATCTACCAATGGTTCTTTTCAAAATTCTCATGATCTTCTTAGTGGTGACTTCATTTTGATCATGGGCTTGTGGGTAATCAGGAGATGTGATTTTATATTCCATTCCTAATCATTACATCAACTTGCAAAATGTGGTGCTAGTGAAATTGGTTGCATTATTACAAATTAGTGTCCTAGGTATACCAAACCTATTTATCATCTATTGTTGAAAGAATCAAGCTGTAGTGGAAGAGGTATAGTCAATGATAGCTACAACTTTAGCCCATTAGTACAATAGTAAAATAATAATAATAATGTAATAATTCATTGTGAACATGGGAGTGATGGACCCCATGAAGTTAATTCCCCATAGGTTAAAAGGCTCTAGTGGTTAAATCCATTATTGGGGCCCTTTTATCCTAGTTGTTATCCCTACATCTCATTTACATCGCTCATATGAATGAATAAAATGGTGGGCATCTTGGAAGATTATTGGCCAAAAATATCCTACCATTAGTATTTTAATGATTGTTCTATTTCCTACATAATGGCCCCCACAAAGGCCTTTATGAGCATCCTAGAAGACTCATAGTTGATCTTCATTAGATATATACCAATGTACCAAGCCATCTACATATACTTTATAGAGGTTATATTCTATCTCAATGTAGTGTTTGACTTGGTAGAGGAACTATTATTTTCTTCTATAGTATCATTCTATAGGAGTCTCTTATGTGAGTAGGTAGGAGATAAATTCATCATACTAGTTTATGATCCTTGGTATTGAAACCTTAGTTACCTTAGCAAAAAGAAGCTCATCTGGGAATTAATCACATAAAGGTTCTTCATCTACCATGTTATCCCATCTTAACTAAGATAAATGATTGAAAACTATGATTTTAGTTCCCTTTTTGTTCATCATTGTTAAATAAAACTTCTATGACATCACCAACCACCATATTACATAAGGGTTCACTATTGGCTTATTCATGAGGAAGTAGAATACACTATGGTTCATGTGCATCGAAAGGATATCCAAGCACATAGTTCTTGAATTTTTTAAGAGGATACAAGATCACTGTTAATTCCTTTTCTTTTATGGTGAAATTAAGTTCTGTACATGTTATGCTTCTACTTAAATAATGAATGTAATATGGATGCTTTTGATCATCCCTCTTTATAAGTATTGCTCCCAATGCATAATTGGATACATCTACTATAATGTGAAATGGTTTGAACCAATTGAGTGCACGTAGAATTGGTGTTTTGACAAGCTTCTACTTCAAGAGTGGGAATGCTTGCTCACATTTTTTGTATCCATGTGAATGCTACATTCTTCTTTTTAAGCTCCACCAATGGTTTAATGATCTCTAAGAAGATTTTAATAAAGCACTTATAGTAACTAGTATGCCCAAGGAATGACCTCACATCTTTAATGATTTGTGGTTGCCTAGTGATTCCTTGGATGATCCTTATTTTCTTAGGGCTAATCTCAATGTCTTTTTCTAAAATTTGATGCCCTACTAAAATAGATTCTTGAATCATCAAATGACTCTTTTAGTAGTTAGGCCATAGATTAATCTCCATATATCATTTTAATACCGGCTTTAGATGGTTGAAAGCTTATTCAAGATTAACACTATAGGTGGAGAAGTCATCCATAAAGACTTCCATATCATTGTTAATCTGATTTTCAAAGATGTTTAGGGCTAAGTATTGAAAGGTTATAGATGTATTACATAGACCTAAAGAAATATTTCTATATGAAAAAGGCATATAAGGACTTGTGAATGTTATTTTGGCTTGGTCTTTTCAAGAAATTTGAATATGACTGTAGTCATTATATCTATCCAAAAAACTATAGTACCTATATCCTATAATAGTATCCAGCACTTGGTCTACAAATTTCTAGGAAAAATTATCCTTAAAAGTGGTCATGTTTAGCAGTCTGAAATATATACAAACTCTTCATTGTCCCCACTTATTTAGTACCATAATAAGTAGGCTTACCCACTCACTGTCTGCCACATGATAGATGAATCCAACCTTGAGAAGCTTTTCTACCTCCTTTTTAGTAACTTGTTTAACTTTAAATTCAACCTTCTTTGTGGCTATCTCTTGGGCTTGGTGGTAGTATTGGTGTAGATCCTATTTTGTCATATACATGGATCTATCCATGTTATCTCATCATAGAACTAGGAAAAGGTTGTTGGCCATTTGTTGAATCCTTTTAGCAACTTTTCCTTCTATTTCTTAGTAAGATGGACATTAATAACTATTAGTTTTCCATTGTTCAAGAAGACATATTTCAAATATTCCAGTAATGTTTGAAGCTTTATGGGCTATAGTTCAGAAGCTTCTATAACTTTCAACTCTTCTAAATCTACTTTCCATTCTTTTTTATTTTTCACATCTAAGAGTTAATACCTGATATACATCATTTCATTCATATTATCTATGTATCTACTTGTGAATATATCTGTCAATTCCATGCATATTGTAAAACTAGAGTTGTTATCTATGATCAACCACTAGATGCCTTGTCATATTATGGTTGTTGCATTCCTATCTTGTATATGCAATTGCACCTTATGTTACTATACATGATGCATGGAATTCTCTTCTTCACTATCGTATAAAATTAATTTTTCTTAAATATTTTTAAGGAGATGTTTTTGATTTCTAACTTTACATCAATGGTTCTTATCCAAGACCTCCCCATAATGATCGGGAAGTCCTCTTTACAATTATTCACATGGATTACTAGAAAATCCACCAAATATAACCAATCACTAAGAGTAGTCACAATGTTTGCTACCAATTCTAACTAAATAGGAATGAATTAATCTATAATTCTAACATAATATTACATTTTTTAAGTGAAGGAAAGTTTCATGTCTTGTACATTTCCTAAAAAAATAAATTTGTACCAAAACTTAAGTATAATAGAGCCTTGCATGGATTATTTCCTATGATTTGTAAATAAATTAGGGGACTATCAAAATTAATTCTCTTCTTGGGAAGGTATCTAGCTTTTATCCAATTTATTATAGCATGGGTCAACGTGATAGTTTGAACATTTTGAGGCTTTTGGTTTGAAGGTAGCTTAGTAGACATTATAACGACCAAAAACATCGGTGGCTGGAACACCGAGAGGTTTTTGGGTAAATAGTTTAACCCCGATCCATGCAAGGGTCGTGCTAGAGAGATACAAAAATAGGGCACCCTAAACAGTCTAGTCAATTAGATAGGGACTTAATCAGTGTATCTTAACCTTTTGTAAAAGTTTGTTTCGGAAACGAGACACGTGAAGTAAATCGACAATCGACAAATGTAAAGTGGTAAAAATAATGCAAAACAATGATGATAGTAAACAAATAGAAAAATTTATTTGGATGAGAGAATGCACTGCCCCAAATATCGCAAATTTGATCCTTTGCCTTGATTTAAAAGTGTACAATAGGTTGTGCAAGATTGGAGAGACACTGCTTACAATGAATAGTATGGTCACAGGTCTTCTACTTGCTACTCTGTTTGCTAAGATGCCAAAACGCTCGACTCACAAAGGGATGTTTTTGAGCCAACCAGAGAACCCAAAGGTAACCAGAATGTTCAAGGAAAATCCCAACTATGCTCTCTAAAAGCCAACTGCAGCAAAAAGCCAATCTTTTCTGCCAACAAGCCAACCAAGAAGCCAACCCTTTTAATGTTGTTTGCTAGGGTATTTATAGGGCTGGGAGTAGGAGGAAAACATGGTCTAGACACCACATGTCTTGGGCCCTACAAGGTGCTAACATGCCTATACCTTGTAGGTATGCGATGCTAGATGTGAACTTTGTTATGCTGTGACCATACTATCGAAACTACATGTGCCAAAATCCAATGTGCTAATAATGTAAGCAAAGTGGAGCCTATGCTCTAAGACTACATCTTCCCTATTCTTACAAGCAAGGTCAAGTATAGGAATAATTTTTTGGGAGTTGACCAAGGGTATGCACAATAGAGTGAAATTTCTGATTGTGCCAAGGAGATTCCAGAGTGAGAAAGATTGTTGCCAACAAGTTCTAGGGCTACCCAAAGACATCTTGATGCTTCTATGCCAGTGTTGCACTACTCGCGTCATTGAGCATATTGGTGTAACGTGAGAAGTTTCTTGCTATCCTAGGCTAAGCTACATAGCATAGCCACTGGGCTTGACAAAAATTTGCATTGCCAAAGAGCATTTTTCTAAGACTAAGCCAGGCTAATAGCTGCAACTTTTGTCCTTCATGTCAAGAAGCATTTGGACTCATTGAATTCATGTTTGAAGCACTTCTGTTATTTTTTACATCATTGCTATGTTGTGCTACGCTATGTAGCATAGCACAGCATAGTAGCTAGTGTACCTTGCTACCTTGTTCAATTTGCCATTTTCTAGCAATAAACTTTGCTCGAGGCCTAAGGGATAAGTGGGGTAGGAATTTTTGGAGACCGATGTCTTGCCAAAGTGTAGTCTTCTTATTGAAATCACTTGGCAAGATGGGCCTTTCTACCATGCTTTTGCTATGTTGTGCTACACTGCATAGCATAGCATAGCGTAGCACCTTGTGTTGACTAAATCTTAACTTGTCTTGTAATTTTTTTATCAACTTGCACTTAGATTCTTGAGTAGTTATCTTTCAATGCTTGCTACACTACATAGTGTAGTGCAGTGTAGCAGACTTCTTTACTAGAAAACTTTTTGAACTGCTTTACTCATCTTGAACACTTTCGACAACTCCTAGCATGGTCTTTAGGTAGACTATTGGCCGAGTCAATTATCCAATTAGGCAAACTGGAGATTTTGGTGAGCTTGTCAGCTCTAGAGATAGAAAACTTGCCAAACTAGATAGTCTATCCTCAGTGCCCACACTTTTCTACCAAACCATCATAACGCTACGCTTGTGGAAGTCCTTGCCTAAATTCCAAGACTCTGGTAAAGCATGAGGATCCTAAAATTTTATGGTGTTTCACTGGTCCCTCTTTGTCGACGTCTAAAGGATCTGCCTGATAGACATCGATAAAGAATATGAAACACCATGAAGGAAAAGACACCAAAATCAATCTCCGATGGTTACTCAGATGTCACTTGCTATACTTGGGAGTATTAGGATAGTCATGCAGGAAAAAGGAGGGAAAGGGTGGACTTGAGGGGATAGGTTCAAAAAAAGAACAAGTGAAACGTAGCATTGTCCCTCATCGGAGTACTTTTGAGGGAATTGGCATGTGTGAACAACTTTCTTTTGCTGGCTTCTGACCTCTCATCAGAATGCTTAGAGATGGTCATTGTAAAATAGCTGGTGTGCCATTTGTTTTGGGCACATGCTCTTCTTTTTTTTTGAATTTCTTTTTTTTTATGCTTTTGCACTTTTCTTTTGTTGTTTAGCCATGTTCATTTGCAAAAAACCTTGTTGTTGTAGGATAGGTGTTTCTTTCCCAAGATGAGCTGTGTTACATCCATGTGGGACTTTTACCTGCCTACATATGCTTCCCATGTGGTGAGTTGCACTATGTGCATCATGCACTTTGCGGTTGAGCATATGGGAGGGCTTTACATGCATCGAGAAATCTTGTAAAAGAGATGTAAAAAGGAAAACTGCATGTGTACAAAACAAGATGACGAAGGTTAATAGGAAGGGCAGGATGTGCACTCCCAAGTAGCTAGGCTAGTTAGAGTAGTCACATTGGAATGTTGTAGTATCCTATCCTCCTGGCAAAATGCATCCTTGATCGACACCATCTCAGCTCGTATCCTGCAAGCGTAACAGAAAGCAGACTAGAGAAATGTAATCATGAAACATAATTAGGTAAAGGTCTCACTTGCTTTAGACACCATTCAAATGATGGGCACTGTTGCTGAGGCATGCAATGTCTAAAGTAGGAAGGCCAACACTGGTTCTAGTAGTAGTAGACTGAAGGGGCCGGCAGCAAGGGGGCTAGGAGTTGCGATGATGCGAGTGCTCAGGAGTCCCCGCCCAAGGCAAACATCATGCAGTTCAACTATAGGTGAAGAGGCCTAATAGCTGAACGTCTGTTGAGCTTAGATGATGGTGGGGACTAGAGCGTAGAAACCTTGTGCCTGGGCCACAATAGCGCTGGGACTCCAGTAGTAGGCGCTGACAACGAAAGCTACTGCCAAGGTGATGAGCTGTGGTAGCAGTAGCTCCAGAAGGTCAGCAAGATGTCAGACGACATCTCTAGAGGATCAGCAAGATGCCAGGGGTAGTGGCATTGCATCTGTTCTAGAGGGTGCTTTCTTTTCATTGTGAACTACGTTCTGGGACTACAACACCCCACCCCATATCAGCACTGTGCACGCTCACTTGTTTGAGTGGTGGCGGATGCGAGTTGGGAATGTTGTGCCATGAACCCAGTTTAAGATCTTGGTAGACCATCTAATGTATTGGTTTAAGGTCCCAGCAGACCACTGTGCTAGTTTAAGGTCCTAGAAGATGGTAATATGCTAGTTTAGGGTCCTAGCAAACTGCAATATGCTAGTTTAAGGTCCTAGCAGACCGTTGTGCTAGTTTCTTGTCATAGCAGACTGTGGATGGGCCAGTTTAAGGTTGTGGTAGACCATATGTGCTAGTTTTTACATCATAGTAGACTATCTATGCTAGTTTATAGTCATAGTGGACTGTCTGTGCCAGTTTATAGTCATAGCAGACTATGGATTCTTACCTCACCTTTGTATCATACATAGTATGGCTTAAGGTGCATGTGGTTCACTAGATTTGCAAACTCCCTGCCATCCATGTCTGCTAGTTTGAAGACTCCATTCTCATAGGCTTTTGTAACTATGAATGGACCTTTCCAGTTTGCTGAAAACTTATTTGCATGTTCACCTACAACTTTGAGAACTAGGTCCCCCTTTATGATTGGCCATCAATGTAGATTGCAATGATGCTTTTGCCACTGCTTATCTTGATACCATTTGATATGACCAAGTGTTTGTGCATGCTCCTCCTCTATGGAGTCAAGGTCAATGATCCTTGACTCATTGTTTTGGACCTCATTTATGATGCTTGAAAGGATCATTTGAAGTAATGATACCTACAATTCAAGAGGTAACACTGCTTCAAATCCGTAAACTAGGCTATAGGGAGTCTTACCTGTAGCTGTTCTGCATGTCATATAGTAGGCCCACAACACGTAAAGGATTTGCTCATGCCATCACCTCTTACTGTTGCTAAGCATCCTTTTAAGTAAGTTGATGATGGCCTTGTTTGTTGCCTCTACCTGAACGTTTTCCTGTGGGTAGTATGGTGACCAGAAGGATTGCTTAATGCCAAGGTTGCTACAAAAGGTTTTGGTTTCCATGCTACTAAATTGTGTCCCATTGTCTATCACAATAGTCATGGGAAGACCAAACCTTGTTACTATGTTGTCTAAGATAAAGTGGCAAACTAGTTGGGATGTAGTCTTCCTAAGGGGGATAGCCTCTGCCTACTTTGTAAAGTACTTGGTTGCAGTGATGATATCTAGCCCCCATCATTGGAATGGCCATGTGATCTATGTAGGGTGCAACTCAATATATGAAACGTGTATAAGGTTTGCATGACGTTGTCATGTATCACACATCCTAACTTTAGCAAAGCAATCTTGTTCCATGCAAGGCCAGTAATACCCTAGGTGTCTGATTTTAGCTACCATGGCCCTGGGAGCTATGTGTCCTTCACATAGTCCTTTATGGACTTCGTTAATGATGTTTTGTGCCTCCTCCCCACCAACACAAGTTAACAATATCCCATTAAAAGAGCATTTACATAAGGTATTATCTCCTACGAGGACATACTACCATGCTCACTTTCGGATTGCATCTTTTTGGGTGGATGTCAAGCTGTGTGGGGGTTCACCATGTTGCAAGTAGGCCTCAACATTAGCATATCACTCTTGCGTGTTGGTAGTGCTTACGAAGGTGACATGTACTACTTGAGCGATAGGGTCTATGCATTCTATTATCGAAGTAGGTAAAGTTGCAAACAGGTGTGACAACACGTTTAACACTAGCATGGCTAAGGCATTGACTACAATGTTTTTGTTGCATGGCACATGTTGGATGTCTGTCATGGTGAATTGTTTCAACAAGTTTTTGGCCAAATCATAATAAGGCTATAAATGCAAGGCTTTATAGGCATAGAATTTAGTGATCTGGTTGAAGAAAAGTTCAGAATCACCTCGGATTGCCAAATGTTGGATCTTTAGCCCCTAAGGAGTCCTTCGTACAAAGCTACATTGTTTGTACAAAGGAACGTAAAATGGTAAGAAAAAGGTTGAATGTCCCCCGAGGGGAATGTAATGATAGCGGTAGTACTACTACCTCACATCGTTGAGGCACCGTTGAAATGCAAAGTGGACTCAAAGTGTAATGGCACAGGGTTGATACTACTAACATGTTCATCAAGGAATTCTGCTTCTATGGTTGCCCAATCATTGACTAGTGAGGCCGTGAGCTATGTAGCTATCACTTGTCCTTTCATCGATGATTGGGCTACATAGTGTAAATAAAATACCACCGTTATAGCTTTCCATCAAGCTATCCTGCTACTTTCATATTAGTTGTTCGTGATAGCCCAAAGTACATTGCTCTTGCATGTAATGTTAACTTGGCTACGAAACAGGTAGTGTCTCAACTTTTTTAGCACAAATACTAGGGAGAGACAATTCTTTTCCACTTCATTGTATTTTTCTTCCTATGCTATCAATGCATGGCTCAAGTAATAAACTGGGATTTCAGAGTCGTCGTCTCTTTTCTAGCATAACAATGTTGCAATAGATGTGTCTAAAGTGGTAAGGTAGATGTAGAAAGGCTGATCCCTCTATGGTGGATAGATAGTTAGGAGGTGTAAAAGCTCTTTCTTCAAGTCATCAAAGGCTTGTTGACACTGTGTTGTCCACTCGAAGTTAACCCCCTTCTTTAGTAAGTGTTGCATGGGGTGTAACTTGTCAGTCAACTTTTCTATAAACCTTATGATAAACTATATTCTAAATTGCAACCCATGCAATAATTTAAGATTATTAGCAGGTGCTAGGTTAATGATGGCCTTCACTTTGTTAGGGTCCACTCGTATTCTAGCCTTTGATACTACAAACCCTAGCATGCATCTGGTTTTAACTCCGAAGACACATTTCCTTGGATTAAGACGTAAGGCATGCATGTGACAACGCTTGAGGATTACCTCCAAATCATTGGGATGATCAATAGCTATCTTAGACTTGACTACTATGTCATCCACATAATTTTTTAGTCTCTCTAGGAGGTAGTCACTAAATATGTATGTCATGGTTCACTGATATGTTGCTCCGGCGTTCTTGAGACCAAAGGGCATCATAGTGTAACAAAAGTTTCCCCAAGGGGACATAAAGGTAGTCATTAACTAATGCTCTAGATTTATGCAAATTTGATTGTAACCCAAGAACCCATCATGAAATACAATAAAGCATGACCAGCTGTAGTGTCAATAAGTTGTTCAATACTTTCCAATGGGAAGTCATCTTTAATTGTTGCTTTGTTCGGATCTCGGAAGTCTATGCAAATCTCAAAAGTCTATGTAGAACCACTTGAATTAGAAGATATTTGTAAGTTTACAACTCTTCTAATATTCCACTCCTAGGGGTGCAAAGATATTTCACATTGTATAGATGGCACAAGTGATAGGAAAGTGGAGTTATGATCCATGTATTGTTGAGGATGATGAGGAGTCTATGTAGAAGGAAATTGAACATGTCAAGTAGTAGGTCTTTTGTATTTAGAAGGATAGTAATGATGGGAAGAAGTATGGGCCATGGAGCCACTTAGGGACACTGGCTATTGGATATAGTATCCATAAGGATTTGGTTGTCAATAAGGGTATTGCTACTTTATTGGTGGTATCCCCCATGAATAAAAATTATGTCATTGCTAATAGTAGTCCTAAGGTTCAGGTGGCATTCCACTTGGATAGTATTATTGTTGGTGGAACTGCAACCTATATTTTCCTTAAGGATAAGGAAACCTTTTGGGTGCTTGCTTTTTGACAAATTTTAGGTTTAATTTGTATTCTTAAGAGTCTTGCAAGCATGATACGATTGGACAACAACACTTTGGATGTTCATATTGGCATACGTCATAACCTTCATCATCTGAATTAGAATTTGCATCCCTTATTTTACTACAACTCTACCCTTTTGATGGTAACATTTCTTTTCTATGTTATTTTTCCTTCTCTTATTCTTATTTCTACTTCCCTATTCTATTTTCTCCACCATAATTTTTAGGATTATTTGAAACTTCTTATCTAGAGAGTCCTACATCTTGTCTACCTTGGTTAATATTTTAGTGATAGATTTTTGAATCAACAAGGTCTTTATTTGCATAACCTCATACAATGGTGCTTCCACCTCTAGTTCACAAAGATGGATCTTATTTTTATAAATGGAGGGATCTCTATTATACTCTTTTACATTTTTTTTTCCTTAACTCTGCTTCTTCTTTTGCTACCTAGTTAATAAGCCTTTGAATTTGATGATCCTTCATATTTGATAGTCTTCCTTTGGCATAGAC
This sequence comes from Gnetum montanum, assembly GCA_015680685.1. Lineage (NCBI taxonomy): Eukaryota > Viridiplantae > Streptophyta > Gnetopsida > Gnetales > Gnetaceae > Gnetum > Gnetum montanum. Next base: position 32,837 of record MNCI01033626.1, on the reverse strand, counting down.
TACAAGAGTCTTGTAGGCTACCTATGCATCAATGTAGCAAAGAGTAGTACCTAACCAAGGCCTCATTAAGGAATTCATGGCTATCTTCTTTCCATCCTTCAATCTATTTCCTCAAGTTGGATACCCTGGAGTATGTTTGATACTTATCATTGAATAGCTATAGCATCATATTTCAATTCCAAGGATCAGTACCAACTTTTAGCTTTCTATATGAGTATCTTGAGGAATGACTTAAGATTATATCAATCATTTTCAATGTTTTTCAAGACACAAACATCATAAAAGGCTTGTAGATGCTACTATGGATCAACATTGTAACCTTCCTAAAATTTAGGGATATTGTTCATATCAATTCATTTGATTTGGCTATCCCTCTAATTCCTAGTGGAAATGTAAATTGTGTCATAGATGTTAATCATGCTCCTTGTAGCAAGAAATAGTTTATCATAGTCATCTCATTCATTTTGGCTCATGTCATGGCCATGTCTCCTATGATGTGGCATGTTATGCCTTCTTTCTTGGTGATGCCCCTCTTCTTCTATATGTTGCCTACATTTCCTTATTCCATCTCTCTAGTGGGATCTTTTATCATCTCCACCTTGTCTTTGATCATTTCTCCTTCCATTCTGGTCATGATGTCCATTGTTAAAGCTAGATGATGAGGAATATGATGAGGATGAAAAGCTAGGAGAGTTGTGTTAGCTTACTCTCTTTCTTTGGTTCCTTACTTATTCTCTTGCTTGGTGACTGAGAGACCTTTGTCTTGAGGTCCTCTCGTTCTATGTCTAGCTCTCTCCTTGCATTAGTTTCTTGCCAAGGTTGAATGTAACCACTGCTCAGTTACATTATCTTCACTGAAGGATGGAGGACCTTGACATTCAGATTTTCCTAGTGGATATTTAGTGTCCTCCTTTTCTAACTATGATGTTAATATGATCAGAATCCTTTACCCTTGGAGGCTTCATGGTGGGCCTTAATGAGCTTGTCTTTTTGAAGTTGCACCTCTATAGATTGATAATCTCTAGAAAGATATTCTATTACTTAGTACTTTGAGGCTACTACTTCAAGCTCTAGCTTTATCAATGTTTCCATGAACATTGATGGAATGACACAATTAGGTGGCAACACAATGCTACCTTTTAGGTCTCTTCATTATAGCTACTCATCCTAGTGAAGGATGAAAGTAAAGTCCAGATAGTATGGATCTGGATGGGTATAGACCACTTTGAGTTGTTAGGGTACTTTATCTTGGTTTTTTCTTGTTCTATCATGAAGTTTTATATAATCACCTACAAGTGAGGAATTAACCCTGCAAGAAGAAGATATATTTTATATTGTTCTTGTAGTATGTCTTGAATAAAATATTATTATTATTCTAAGGATTATTTATTATATTCCTACAATGATCCTTGTATGATTTTATTATCTATAAAACTTAGTGCATAATAGATTCTTTAAAAATGACACCAATGATGAGTGGCGAGTGTTCCCTACACCAAACCATACAAATCACAAGCATGTACATGTGATCTAGTCAAATTATGTGGAATTGAAGACTAATAGTGTTGGCGACCATTTGGGACGTGACCACCAACGCGTGTCCTCGAA